>ML810443.1:86148-100380 GCA_009831015.1 Picea engelmannii
AGGGTTTTGATTTGGTGGCCCTGCCATTGCAGCACCATTAAACCTAACCCTCCCGTCCTTAGGTTTAAGTCTCTCCAAGCCATTAGCCTTTCTCCATTTGACTCCATTAACCCAAGGCACTAGTCTAAAACCAAAACGTTGAGCTCTTTGTTCTCAAAGCAATCTTTCAAAACTTTCTTGAATTGAAACCCTAACTAACCCTAGCGTTTCTACTAACCCTAATTTGTTGATGACGTCTTGCCTTATTTGAATTTTTGTTTGGACTAAAAGTTGCGGCTGACTCATCCTTTGATAGCCATAGAGGTGTTGAGCAATTTCATTGGTCAAATTAGCAAAACGTCCATCTCTTTGTCTAGCTAACCTAACCCTAACTAGCTAGTGACGTCACACTTAATTTGATCTCTTGTTTAGCTTCAAACGTTGTGATCTTGTCACCTAGCACTTGGCATTGATGTGTAGCATATTTTCATTGGCTTAGTGTGCAAAACGTCTACCTCCTTACCCAACAAAACTAACCTAGAACAAGCTTGATGTCACCCTAGTAGCATAGTGACGCAGCAACAATATTGGTGTATGAGCAATTTATTGCATTGTGATATAATAAGGATTGATTTTATACATTGAATGCAAGTATCATTTTGTACTTATTGAAGAAGTATTATAAGCCTTTTGTCTCTATTTGCAATCATTGACTTCGTCAATAATTACATTTAATTTTGCTCATATGAGTTAAAGATAGTCATTAATGTTTTGAAGTACTAACCACTGCAGGACATTTTTAGTTTTATTTGCCTTGTCTCGCAAAACAGGTGCCATTCAGTGGAATATCTTCTCTTTGACTATCCATTTGGCAGTAATCTGTGAAGGGAAAGCTTACCTTAACCTTTGAGTCTTTGAACATATGATCCTTTCCTTTCAGAACCCCAGATTACTAGGGACGTCTCCCTTGGGATTAGCCACCTAGAATAGAAAGAGCTCCCCATCGAGGTGACAGTGGGTGGGGAAGCTCCTGTTACGCTAGTTTGAGCCTTGACTTCAAGCTACTTAAACCTTTCCTACAAACTGTGCGATAACATACCCTAAGGAATGTATGTCCCTGATTGCTGAGCCTGGACCATTCCCCACCCTGGGCCATTCCTCCGGCACTAAACAAACTGCAACCTAGAGAGACTGAATCCACCCTAAGGAATGATTGTCCAAACCATTTCCCTTGTTAACCACAAGAGGAAAAGACTGTCCTATACCAACCTCCAAAACGGACCATTCCTCATGTTAACCACAATGAGAAATCGTTGTCCAACGAGGCGGGCCAGTCTTCTTGAGTAACCCTTAAGAAGAGAGACTGCCCTAGACCACTCCCCATGTTAACCACAATGGGAAGTCGTTGTCTATGGTACATCAACAATCTGGACCATTTTCCGAACTGGAAAATCTCTGTCTGTCAGAAATCTCAATCCTCTTTC
Source organism: Picea engelmannii (assembly GCA_009831015.1). Classification (NCBI taxonomy): domain Eukaryota; kingdom Viridiplantae; phylum Streptophyta; class Pinopsida; order Pinales; family Pinaceae; genus Picea; species Picea engelmannii. The sequence goes on from ML810443.1 coordinate 87,612, forward strand.
CAAACAGGAAATAATCTGTCCAAACTGGACTATTTTTCAATCTTGAAAATGAATGTCCTCAATAATATGTCAGTGCTCCCTCCCAACCTGGAGAATCATTTCTTCCCTTTCAGCTAAGGGAGTTATTTCCACGATCCCCATCTTCTCTCGAAAATATCCAAACTTTATTCTGGATAGAAGCTTTGTCAGGATGTCTGTTGTCTTCTCATCTGTGGGGATATATTGGAGCTTTACCTCTCCTTCCTAGACTTTATCTCGAATAAAGTAGTATTTGATCTCAATATGTTTCGACCTTTCATGAAACACGAGATGTCCTAATAATCTTATACAACTCTGATTATCACAATATATTATGGTCGAATCTGGAATCTGATCAAATAAATCGGAGACTAACTTCCTTAGCCATATTGTTTCTATGCATGCTTCACATGCTACGATATGTTATGCTTATGCTGTGTTGAGTGCAACAGACTTTTGTTTTCTGCTGCCCCAAGATATCATGGCGGAGCCCAAGCTGAAACACATTCTTGAAGTACTCTTTCTGTCTTCTGCACTTCTTGCCCAATCTGAATATGTGAATCCATGAAGTTGTATATCATTGGATGCAGTATATCTTAAGCCATAGTTTATTGTCCCACGAATATATCTTAAGACATGCTTTGCAGCTATCCAATGCTCATGTCTCGGTTCCACCTGGAACTGGCTTAGTGTATTCACGGCAAAGCAAATGTCTAGTCGAGTATTTACTAAATACATCAATGACCCAATTCATTCTCAATATAGTGATGGATCTAATGGATCAGAATCTGGATCTTTCACTTTTCTTATATCCGTATTCATAGGAGTGTCCATGGACTTACAATCCATCATTCCAAACCTCTGAAGGATCTTTATTGCGTACTTCCCTTGTCCAAGGAATACTTCACCACGCTTCTGCCATACTTCTAGTCCCAAGTAATAATGCATGAGACCTAGATCTTTCATATCAAATTCAGAAGTTAGTTCCTTCTTGCACTGGATGATGAGAGACTCTTCACCTGTTATGAATAGATCGTCAACATATAGTAGTAGAATTACAGGTGCATTGTCCACGACTTTGTAGTAGAGGTTTGGATCTACATGACTCTTGGAGAAACCAAGTCTCGTTAGATATAAACCAAGTCTCGTTGTCCATTCTGGCATAACAAGCCCTTGGAGCTTGCTTGAGTCCATATAGGGCTTTCTTTAATCTGCAAACGTGAGTGTCTCTGGAATGTACCTCAAACCCTTGAGGTTGTTCAATATATACTTCTTCTTCGATTGCTCCATTGAGGAAAGTTGTCTTTACATCCATCTGATGTAAGTTCCATCCCATGGAAGCGGCAAGAGATATGATAGCTCTAATGGAAGTATATCTAGCAACTGGAGCAAAAGTTTCGTCATAATCTTCTCCCTCCTAGGACAACCCCCTAGCTATGAATCTTGCTTTATATTTATCAACGCTTCCATCTGCTGCATGTTTGATCTTATATACCCATTTTGAAGTCACCAGTGATTTTTCTTTAGGTCTAGGTATGATTTCCCATACATCATTTTTCATAATGGATTGGTGTTCTTCCGTCATAGCTTCTTTCCACTGTCCCTTTTGAACCACTTCTTCAAATGTGGTAGGTTCTTCATCTAGAAGCTTTGTCATATATGTTGCATAACTTGAGAATCTTTTAGGCTTCTTACTTTTTCTGAATGTTCCTTCGGGAACCTTGAGTCTTTCTACATCTTGTAAGGTAGCTTCAAGCCAAGCTAGTCGTTTCCTGGTTTTAGGTATGGTGTCTGAATCAATAGTCTCACATGGTTGCACAGGATGATCAGGTTGTTCCTTTTCGTCATCTTGATTTTCTGTGCTTTCTTCAATAGGTTCTTCATTCTCTTCTTATTCTATTGTTTCTTCTATGGATTTCTTGAAAGCCATCTTTTCATTGAATGTCACGTCTCTGCTGACTTCGATCTTATGTTGTTTCGGAATATAGCGCTATATCCCACGAATATGCCCTTCTTTCCCAAGGGTTCTAGTTTATTCCTTTTGTCCTTGGGAATATGAGAGTAAACAGGACATCCAAAGAATCTTAGGTTTTCCACATTAGGTTTCTTACCTGAGAAGGCTTCTTCTGGAGTCATGTCCTTCAGTATGCAATGACGACTTCTGTTCTGCACATATATTGTTGGCATGGTTGCTTCTCCCCATAAGAACATGGATAGACCTTGATCATTTAGTAGTGCTCTTACGGTTTCTTCGATAGATCTGTTCTTTCTTTCTGCTACACCATTTTGTTGAGGATTATGAGGAACAATTAGCTCCCTCCTAATCCCTGTTGATTTGCAGAATGCAACGAATTCCTTTGATGTGTATTCTCCTCCATTATTTGTTCTTAAGATCTTGATCTTCTTGTTCGTGAGGTTATCTATCTCTGCTTTGAATTCTTGAAACTTGATGAATACTTCATCTTTTGTCTTCAGTAGATATAACCAAGTCTTTCTTGAATAGTCATCTATGAAGGTTACGTAGTAAAGAGATCCTCCTAGAGATTTGACTGGCATCGGTCCGCAAACATCTGAGTGTATCAAATCTAGAATTTCCCTCGATCTATTGTTGTTGCTTGAAAATGGTTTCTTGATATTCTGTCCAAGGGCACATCCTTTGCAAATTCCTTCATGTGTAGACTGAAATTCTGGTATTCCTTCAACCATCCTTTTGAGAAAAGGTAATGCTTGATAATTAACATGAGCGTACCTTCTATGCCAAAGTTCATTTGGATTGACTTCGTCATGTACAAGAGCTTCTTCATTTTGTTCTAGTAGTCTATACAGATTTCCTTCACAACTTCCAATAACCTTGGCATTCTCTATGTTGGAGTCTTTATGCCAAGAGAAAACTTTGCCATCCACGAAAGCTATTCTGTTTCCCTTGTCTTCTAGGCAAGATATGGATACAAGATTCTTTTCTAAACCAGGTACGTATAAAACATTGCTTAAGTGAACATTGTTACCTGTTTTCAACTTGACGGAGCCTTGTCCAATTCCTTCCACTGGGTAAGTGCTTTTGTCTCCATGCTCTACCTTGTATGAGGTCTTCTTCTCATTTAGATTTGAGAGTCTAGCTTGATCTCCCGTCATGTGCCTAGAAGCTCCACTATCGATTATCCATATGTCATCTTCAATCGTTCCAGTGAGTGTTGAGTAGTGTAGAAGACTGATCATCTCACTCATGTCTTTGGTTGACTAGTAGTTGGTCATGCCTTGATCCAAAACTTCAACTCTGACGTTTCTGTCTTCTGAGAGAGCCAAAAGGTGCGTTGAACTAGGGTGCATTTGAATATCTTCTCCTTGAGCGAGATGCTCCATCACAAGGTGTCGGATCTGAGATTTAGGGTTTCTGAAACTGCTCATGCTAGTAACCCTAGCGACAGTATCTTGGAAGTTGCTCCTGCTAGTAAGCCTAACGCAGTTCCTCAGCGAGTTCAATATCCTAATGGCTATGTTTCCTTCCAGCAGTTAGACTGAATGAAGGAGTTGTGGGCCCATAACCTGTTAGAATATGAATGAATATGTTCGTTTTACCATTGACAATATCTCTATTGTCACCCAACCATAGGCCGAAGCCACCCTCCAAGCACCTTGACCTTGACAGAGAGAAGAATCCTGGTAGCAATCCAATAGCCAAGCAAGGCTAATGCACCAAGCAAGAAGTAACCAACGTTGATCAGAGAGTCCAACCCAAAACTGGCGCAACACCTTCCCCGGGACTTGCGCACAAGACTGTCAAACTGCAATGTGCACAATTGACTTCTGCGATTCTGAGAGAGTGTCAAATGAGAGACTGGCGCCTTGTATTTATAGTATTCCTGGTAGACTTGCCTAGGCCAACTTCTCTCTCTGGGTACTAATTAATTCATATTAATTATCTGTCTTCAGCCGACATCTCATCTAGGGTTACCTTCATTTCTTTGTTTTCTTCCAGAACATTCTAATCTTGTCAAAGGTCACAATAGAGGTTCATACCTCCCGAAGCTACCATAATATCAACACCCCTGTGAGTAGGATTCCACGTCCATTGTTTCCCACTTTCCAAAGGGCACCCCAGGTAGCAACACATACACCGATAGCACAAAGACCGCCCACTCATGCAGAGGACATTATAGAGTATCGGAGAGAGTATGCAGCATTGGGTCGTGACTTACATCAAGATATGACCCTGATCGAGTATTGTGGGCTCAGACTCAGGAACCGCCCCAGAGAGCCACAGAGAGAAGGGTCGCAACTATAGCAGCAGCAGGGGCATAACATTGACTTCATCTGAAAAGTTGGTAAACTCACTATACCTTCTTTCGACGGATCGTCCAAATGCATCGCCAGAGCTTGGGTACAGAAGCTTGACACCTACTACAAGCTCAACCAGATGATAGAGACAGAGGCCATCAGTTTCGCCACATTACACTTAGAGGGTGAACCACACGAGTGGTGGTATCATGGATTAGTGACATTGGCCCACATTCGTATCACCTCCTACCGAGAGTTCACGGAGCGACTCATGGACAGATTTGACAGGCAGGATCCAAAGATCCATTTCAGAGATCTAGCCCAGTTGAGACAAACTGGCACAGCAGAGGCGTTCATCTTAGAGTTTTAGAGGGTAGCAGTGGCAGTGACAGACATATCCGAGCATCGATTGCTCATGCTATTCATAGAAGGGCTCACAGAACCCTTGAGAGGATGGGTGAAGGCCTACTGGCCTCATACCTTGCAGGATGCCATCAGACGCACTAGAGACTTGGCGAACTCCGTGGCAAAAATTAAACCATTTACCAAACGCTTTGTACCATAGAGAGACAGGGATCAGAAGAATCCACAGAGGGAATGGAAGGGCAAGCCCAAGTTAGATGATGATACGAGACGGGAATTGATGAGGAAGAAGCTTTGCTTCTCGTGCAGAGACCTGTGGGTCCCAGGGCATAGATGCATGGGAAAGCGGCAGATCCACCACATTGAAGTGGAATCAGGCAGCAAGGAGGAGGATGAGGATACTGAGGCACTGGCAGACAGTGATTCAGAGGCTGAGATCACTCATGAGCCAGAGCAGCACCCGAAGAAACCTCAGATATCGGCAAGGGCTCACCCCAAGGAGGAGGCAAAACCTCGTAGAGAGGTGAAAGGGGGGACCATAGCCACCCTTTCAGGAGTACCCAGGTACAACACTCTCAAGCTCAAGGGCCCTATACAGGGGCAACGCATGACAGCGTTAGTTGATGGTGGGGCCACCCACAACTTCATAGATGCATCCTTAGTAGCCAGGAGGGGGTTACGCACAGAGGAGTTTGAGGGATTCCATCTAGCAGTGGCAGATAGATACATGATGACTTGCTTGGACATGATCCCTGACCTAGAGGTCAAACTAGGCAACTACACCTTGACAAACACATTCTATGTAGTTGAGCTGTCAAATACTGATGTCGTGCTAGGGGTATTGTGGTTGTATTCATTGGGGGAGATTGGATTCAACTATCAAACGTTGACCATGAGCTTCAAATATGTCAGTGGATCGAGAGTTGTGATGAGAGGCATGTCTACAGGGGCACCGCGAGCAGTATCACCAAAGACGATGGAGAGGATCTTTCGTCACGGTGATGTGGCTTACACAACAGAGTGTTTGATCACCACGCGAAAGGACTCAGAGGGTAGGGAGCAGTACCATCCATAGATCAAGGAGCTTATGGATCAGTATGAGCCAATATTTGGACCGATACCACCAGGGAGACCGCCAGACAGGGGTTTTGAGCACATGATTGAGTTAGAGGCAAGGGCTACACCGATGATTATAGCACCCTATAGACACCCCAAGAAATTTAAGGACGAGATTGAGAAAGAAATCAAAGAATTGCTCGCTATGGGGCACATCAGGCCCAACATGAGTCCTTTTGCATCTTCAATCGTCCTGGTACTGAAGAAGGATGGCACATTACGGATGTGCATCGATTATAGAGCGCTCAACAAAAAAACGATCAAGAATCGGTACCCAATTCCACGCATAGATGAGTTGATGGATTAGTTACATGGGGCAATCTTCTTCACTAAGATTGATCTACACTCAGGATACCATCAGATCATCATCATGGAGCAAGACATTGAGAAGACTGCGTTGCGGTGCCGTTTGGATTGACCAACGCACCAGCCACTTTCCAATCTTGCATGAATCATATCTTTAGAGGATAGTTGAGGAAGTACATCCTGGTATTCTTCGACGACATATTGATCTACAACAAGACATGGGATGAGCATCTAGCACATTTGGGGGAGCTCTTGGGTATTATGCAGGCACAGTCTTTATATGCCAAGGAATCCAAATGTGAATTTGGCATGAGAGAACTACTATACTTGGGGCATATCAACAATGGGCAGGGAGTACAAGTTCATCAGGAAAAGATCAGTGCCAATTTGGATTGGCCAATGCCCAAGAATCTCACGGAGCTGAGAGGATTCTTTGGGTTATGCAGTTACTACAGGCGGTTCGTCAAGGGTTTTTCACTGTTGGGGGCACCACTCACAAACTTGACCAAGAAGAGTATCTTTCATTGGACAGAGGAGTCACAACAGACATTCGACAAAATGAAGGAGGTTATGAGCACATGCCCTGTTCTAGCCCTTCCAGACTTCTCGCAGCCGTTTGTCTTAGAGTGCGACGCATCAGGGTTGGGGATTGAAGCAGTTTTGATACATGGGGGCCACCCCATCGTGTTTGAGAGCAAAAAGCTCAATGAGTCCGAGAGACTCTATCCTATTTATGACAAGGAGATCCTAGCGATCATGCATGCCTTAACCAAATTCAGGGAATATCTGGTTGGCAGCAGGTTTGTAGTGAAGACTGATCATAACAGTCTCAAGTATTTCCTTGATCAGAAAGACCTCAGTGAGAGGCAGCAGAAGTGGGTCTCAAAGATCCAAGCCTTTGATTTTGACATTGAGTATGTCAAGGGAAAAAGGAATATCGTGGCAGATGCCTTGTCCAGGAGGCCAACAAGATGTTTGATGATGGACAATTGTACAGATTGGAAAGCTCATTTTTTGGTGGAATACTCCAAAAACAAATTTGCTTGTGAGTTGATGGACGAACATGTGATTGATGATAGATATCGAGTTCTTGATGACGTCATTTTCTACAAGGACCGGATCTACTTGGTTCCAGAATCCACCCTGAAGGGGAAGATTATGAAGGTATGTGATGATTCGCCTACAGCAGGGCATCAGGGGTACTTCAAAACATATAGGCAGATCAGGGAGAGATTCTCATGGAAGGGTCTAAAGGATGATGTGTTGAAACACATACGAGAGTGCACAACTTGTCAGCAGAACAAGTCTGAGCAAACACACCACACAGGGCTACTACAACCTCTACCCATTCCAGAGCAGAAATAGGAGAGCATTTCCATGGATTTCATTATAGGCCTTCCTAGAGTGCAAGACAAGGACTGTATATTTGTGGTGGTCGACAGACTGACCAAATTTGCACATTTCTTCGCCATACCCACAGACTACAAGGCCATATAGGTAGCAGAGTTGTTCTTTAGGGAGGTATTCCGGTTGCACGGGTTACCCAGGCAGATAGTCAGTGATAGAGATGGGTGCTTCATCAACGCATTTTGGCAGGAGCTTTTCAAGTTGACAGGCACAGAGCTAGACACTAGTACCAGCTACCACCCACAGATAGATGGGCAGACAGAGATCATCAACAAATGGGTGGAGGGGTATCTGAGGAACTATGTGGGGGGGCAACATCGCACTTGGGTGAGATGGTTACATATGGGTGAGTATTGCTACAACACAACTTACCATATGTCTATCAGGGTGTCATCATTCAAAGCATTGTATGGATACGATACACCCTCCTTTATGGAGACTGTGTTTGGGGACAGCAGGGTCCCGGGGGCAAAGGACTGAGTGGAGGAGAGTCAAAGGATTCTTCAATCAGTGAGGGAGAATTTGCAGTCAGCTCAAAACCAACAGAAGATATATGTAGACCGGCACAGGGTTGAGCGCAATTTTGAGGTAGGGGATTTGGTTTTTCTGCGATTACAGCCATACAGGCAGTCCTCCTTGAAAAGGAGCAGAGAAAAAAATTTGAAGTCGAAGTTCTACGGGCCATACAGAGTCATCCGGAGGATAGGCGAGGTGGCATACAAGCTAGAGCTACCGGAAGGTAGTAAGATTCATAACGGCTTTCATGTCTCTTGCCTTAAAAAGGCTGTGGGACAACAGGTTAGCATTTCATAGGAGTTGCCACCCTTGGATGAGGAGGGTCAGTTGAAGCTAGTGACGGAGGAGGTACTAGAGCAGAGAGAGCACAGATTGAGGAGAAGGATCATCAAGGAGTGTTTGGTTAGATGAAGGGATCTTCCAGTGGAGCATTCAACATGGGAGGGAGAGCATATCTTACAGCACCCAGGATTGATGTCGCTTGAGGACAAGCAATCTCGGGAAGGCAGGACTATGATGTCTCGTTCCCTAGAGTAGGCCAGTACGTAGTGACTTAGTAGTCTATGTGTTCCCGTAGACTATAGTCAGGCACAAACAAGGAAATAGATGGAGAAATAAGGGTGAATTGATGGTTAAACGATGAATTAAGCCAAAATACTTAGGGAAAGTCACTTAAGCCTAAGTCAACAAAGAATTAGAATGAAAAGGTGCTAAAGGGGGACTTAATTAATTAATTATTCACCTTAGGAGGAAAAGCGCCTAGCTTAAGTGAGGTCAATGGTGAATTAGGTTGGGAATGATATAAAGGGAGGAATTTGACCTAATTCCTCATTATGCATTGTTATGATTTGATGTTGAGAGTTCCTAGAGGAGGAGACGATTCGACTTTATTGTTTTGATGATTTATGGAGGAAACCACCACCACTGATCGGTTTCGGTGTTGAGAGACACACCCTAGCCCATCGGAGATACCATCCAGGTATTTCACTGTGACATTCAGGAGCATCCAGTTACAGGGGACGCAGCTCAACTAGTGAGGGTGCAAGTCAGATTGAGGGTTTGTGGAGTTGCACGAGGACAGAGCTCTGATTACGTTTTCCTTCCGACCCAGTTGAGATCCAACCAGGGCGCTTAGATTGAGCTACTTCCCATTAGATTTCGACAATGGAATCATTCAGAGCACACCATCCAGCCATTTAGGGCGCAGCTCTTCCGGACAGACATTTGGGGTTGCATGCAGAGTATTAGAGCAGATCCGGGGAAACCCTTCCGACCCAAATCCGCATTTGGCGAGACGATCATTTTGATCCCTATAGCAGCAGATTCTGTTGGTGGAATCCTTTGGGGTGCATCCAATGTCCCAGGAGGTGCGCAAACCCCCCAGGGGTCCAAATCCAGTGCCTCAGAGACCAAATCCGAGATCTGGCACTCATCCATTTTAGTCTAGAGGCCAGGGCGCTTCTACTGGAGCAGTTTCCAGCGCATTCCGACAATCTATTCTTCCGGACGAGTTTTCCAGCTGGTAGCGGTTACCGTACTTCTCCGGAATCGCATATTTTTGTCGATCTATCCGTGCATGCATCAAATCTCCTATCATCTCCTATCATCTTCTGATCACGGGTATTTTGATGTTATTTTCTTGTATTCCAGTGACGATCCACGAGATCTAGCTGACAATTATATTCTATATTTCCAGTATGCTATTATATTTCAATGCTTGAGTCGTATAATACATGTTATTGAGCAGTTGATGTTATTTACTTCCGCAGGCATCCTTTATATGTTGTTTAAACCATAAATACGAAACATGCACATGCAATAACCCACATGCACATGCAATAACCATCAAGATCTCAAACATACAACTGAAAAGCATCCAAAAACCCCCCAGTGTATCAGATCATAGAACACTAGATCAGTAGCAAATATCCTGATCAACGGGATCAAGGATATTTCAGGGTCTAGGAATATTGTAAATGACCATGCTCAACATCTCCTAGAGTCTTGAGAAATTCCGTCGAGTCTAAGTAGTTTTTTTTTTAAATTTAAAATTACCTAGTTAATGGTAATTTTAATTATATTTTATGTAAAAATGTAAAAACTAGGTCCTTGGTATTTTTGATAGGGGTATTTGTGCTCAAAACAAATGGAATGAGGCCCCCTACACCCTTGGTCCTAGTTTCAGCTCAATTGGACAAGTTTTGCTAGGTCATTGTCCATGAGGAGTCCAAGTCAGTCTAGAGTCAGCAATTTAATTGCTTAATTGACAAAGTCAAAACGTCCATTTTTTATAAAAATGAGCAAAAAGGTTAGAGAAAGAGTGGGAGAAGATGCCTAACACCTTTCCTAAGTTAGCCAAACCCCTTTCCTAACTTTATTTCACCCCCTCACCTAGCCATCACATCATTTCATCATCCCCCCTAGGGAAGTTGTGCCCCCCTTGGAGAGAAAATCATGAAAAGTCAAAAATTAAATAAGAAAAAGGTATCTCTCCCTAAGTGCGCCCCACTTGGTCTAATTTCCTGTTGGACAAAGTCAAAAAGGTCCCACCTCACCCCTCACTCATTTACCAAAACCTAAAAGCTACCAAAACCCTAGAGTTGCACCCCTCCTTGAGATGCTCAATGACTCTTGGGGAATGACACTTGGAAAGCATCCAAGAGGGGCCACTCTTGGCTCCCAAGTATAAATAAAGGCCTCCCCTCACTCATGCTCTCTTTTACTCTTTCTCTTCTCTCAAACTTGTGGAAAGTATTTGCTCAAGCTTGATATTGAATAAAGGAAATCTTTGGAGGACATGTTATCCCCCACTTTCAGGGATAACTAGGAGATCATGTCTCGAGGCCCACGGGTCCTAGATATGGAGTACCGAGAGCAGGATTGATTTTGGCATGGCCCTGGAGGGCCCACCTTTTCTTTCTTCCATCATTTTTGTCTTGTCAACAATAGCAACATCCATCACCATCGGCCTGGTCCTGTGTCAGAGAAGGTTCTTACTCCATGAGGTAATTAGTTCATGTATCATGGTATGTGTCACGTTGATCATCAAAACCATTGAATGTATGCATCTGATTCCTTTTATTTCTAACAACTGCTTGGATCTTACACTTGCCCACTTGACCATGTTTGGGGGGATACACAAGGTGCCCTAGAAAGCCTGTCTCTGTAGGTTTTGGTTTTCCACAGGGGGAATTTCTAAAAAAGCCATTGTCCGCTCCCATCATAGTACCACTTTTCCATCTTGTTTCCCGCTCACCTATCCCTTTCCACTTGTCCGGACCTTGGGTTAACCTATTTTCAGGATTGCACCTTATCTCGTGGGAAGAAGGGGCTAAAGGCCCAGAAGGTAAAAGCAAGTTGGTAAAAGATAAAAGCCTAAATATAAAACCTCGAGATGCTTCGCCCAGGGATCCCCGAGAAAGCAATAAAAGGCTTCTCAGCAAGAAACAAGAGGGACCCGGAAAAATAATAAAACAAGGCCTAACCAGAGGATAGGGGGTCTCATCATGAGCCAGCCTATTAGGTCCATGGGTATATAACAGTATGACATTGACATTAGCTGGTCACCACGCCAAGGCAGTGACTCTTGGTTGCATGGCCAAGGGAAAGGGCATCTCATGACGAGTCAGCCTTCTCATTTATGTGAAAATACTTGTGGGTAACGTTGTCACCACTGGTCACCACGCCAACGCAGTGTCCCCTAATTAACTCTTGAACAAAAAGAAATAAAAGACAAAAGAATAAAAGGCAAGAATGGGCTTGGAAAAAATGCATTCATGACAGGTACAGCTCGCCTTCTACAAAGGCACCCACAGGTAACATTTTGCCTCCTTGACCCTCACTGCGCCCACATGTTTGGACATCCCCTGCCCACATCACCCACTTACATGGCTTGGATGAGGTTTCTTCCGGGAACTTCCCTTCTTCTATGGACACCAGCCCAACAAAACGCCATGTCCTTTTCTTCATACTTGTATTGTAGGCTTGTGTAACGTCTTTGAGCTGTTAACTGATGTATTAGGGATTTTATGCACACGTTTAATAATATTGATGATGAGATGTGATTGACATTCCTATGATCCCTGTGATTGATGAGCCCATGGAGGGCGTAGCTTTTGATGTGCAGGACCATGCCTCACGGACAGGTAGCATTTGGACCAGTACACATAAGGAGATGATCAGTTCAGACCTCCATCAGGGGGCTGAGATAGGACAAAGATAGATCAGGGGCTTTGCACCAAAGAAGTGGAGGGCGTTCCACAACAGGCACCCTAGCACAGCTTGACCTAGGGGGGTTGACCCATTTTTAGTGGAACGTTGGCCTTGGAAGGCCTATGACGTCACCCATGAGGTCCATGACGTCATCCTTGCTTCATGGACATTTTGGCAGATGGACAGGGCATTTGGCACGTGTGGCAGCTTGGAGAAGCCCAAAGGGGGCTAACGTTTTGCTCCTGGGGGCTGCATTTTCCCTAGAAGGGGCTAACGTCACCCTAGAAAGGGGATGGCGTCCTTTTGTTGCTTGATTAGGGTTTTAATTTGTCATTTAATGTAAAACAGTATAATTTTCAATATTTTGGCCTTGTCAGCATCTTTTGACCTAAAAGTAAATTAGGTCATTGATGCAGTATAAATGAAGGATTTTCACCTTCATTTTTTCATCATCTCTCACTCACCACTTGGTGAGGTCTGAAATTTGCGCCCTATTCTAGGGTTTTGGCTGAAATAGTGAGGCGCACTTGTTGAAGGAAGATTTTTCTTGGCATTT
>ML810444.1:16241-26357 GCA_009831015.1 Picea engelmannii
TATGGTGGATGGTTGTTTCTTTATATGTAATTTGACAGTTTGGTGATGCATGATCGAGATATGAAGTGAAAGTACCGGGATTGTACTGGGATTGACCAGTTATAGACTTTGTTGATCAAGAGGTGCTTCGATTCAGAGGACTTAGTGATGATGAAGACATGACCCGACGAAGGTAAAGACAAGTAGTTGTTAAGGGGGGGCGTTGGAATATGTAACTCCCACTTGTCTTAGGTGTGATCATATTTGTACTTATTATTCTTATTGGTCATGATTAGGTAAATTTGGTATCTACGTAGAGAGTTTGTTTCTAATATTTAGGAAGTTGTTGGAACTAGTTGGATTTGAGAGATTCTCTCCAACTATATGCTTCCTAGATTGGTGTGAGGTTGAGATATTTGCTCAACCAAGTAGATTGTGTGATCAATGAAGTTTATCTATCTTGAGATAAAGATTCTTGTATTTATATGTACTCTATTTCATTGTTTAATAGAGAGTGTGATCATGATGGATATCGATGGCCACCCACCTTTTCCAACTGGCTCAAAACAGTTTTCTGGCAATTTTGGTAATTTACTATTTTTAGCAGTTTTCACTTCTGGAGTCGTTTTGTGGCCTTAAACAATGTTTTTTTTGGGAAAACAGGTTTTCAATAATCAAGTTCCTTCGATATTTCACCTAAAATGAATCTCCTCGAAAATACCTTTCCAATGGGCTATCATACGCCTAAAACAGAGATTGTATGCAAAAGTTACGACCCCAGGAAGTTGATGTACTAACTTAACCAAACATGGCCCACATGACTTTTGGTGCTTCATCTCCTAGGGTTAGGTTTTTGGATGTCTAGGGTTTTTGAAATTCTTGTTTATTGTAAAAAGGCCTTCATAGCCTCATTGTAATCATCTTCTTGCAAATGAGCGTAGCCATTACATCTCTTCTCAGAGATAAGCCACCACCATTCCAACAAGCTTGTTTCCGCTACATTTTACAGTTTTCAGCTTATTTCGTTATTGAATAGAAAACTAGTTTTACTGTATCTCTATTATTTTGTGTTAAGCACCTGTTAATAATCTGTTTTCATTTCATTATGCTCATAAAATCCAGATCAATGGTATCAGAGCGGTTTTCTCCTTGTCGTCTTAATGAACGTCCCCAACAAGGTCAGAGTACAAAGAGTTGGGTCTCAAGCTTGTTTCTCTTGAGGACAAAAGCTCTTGCATGCCCAAGCGACCTCTCATGGCAGGAGAAAAGAAAGATTACGTGATAGGAGATCCTTTCAAACTGTTGATTGAGGAAGCCCTCACATAACAGAGGAACGAGATGATGGATAGTTTCATGCAAATCCTTCAGTGGCTACCAACAGGCGACGCATCTTCTTCGAACGGAGGCGCCGCCCCCTTCAAGGTACAAATAAACTTCGATATTCCTATATTTGAAGTTCAGATAGACACAGATGCCATAGACAAGTGGTTGAATCAACTAGAAGGGTAATTTTCTGTCCATAACTTTTCGAATAAAGAAAAGATTACTTTTGCGCTCCTCAAAATTGTTCCCCATGTCAAAAGATTGGTGGGAAAATTTCTGTGAGCAAAAGGAAACATAGGAACCCTCATTATTGAAAGTCATGGCCACCTTGGAATCCTTCAGGGATGCTATTAAGGAACAATACTACCCTGTCGGAAGTTATGACGACCTATATACCAAATGGACCACACTGCAGCAAGAAATAGACCAAGCAGTGCCAGATTTCACAAATATCTTCCATACCTTGCGCACCAAGTTGGGTATCAAAGATTCAGAGTGACATCTAGTGCTCTGCATAGATACATCCAGACCGAAATGAAATTTATGTACAACTCATCCATGGGCGTGGCCTACCGATATGCCGTCAAAATCGAGCAGAAGCTCAAACAAAAGACGCGACAATTTGGGCCTGGGAACCCCTCACAAAAAAATCCAGGAAAGGGCGGCCCCAACCCACAAAAAAAACGATAGAGAAAATATGCACAGTATCAGGACAACCAGTAGAAGCTGCAAGCAAATAAGGACACTAAAAAGACAAAGAAAGATACCGGGAAGCGGTGCGACTTCCATAAGAGCCCTTGACATAACACTGCTGACTACCGCTCAAAGCAATCACTGGTGACCGAAGTGAAAGCCTCTGAATCAGATGTAGATTTTGACTCTGAGCCAGAACCAGAAAGTGGAAGACAGATCATTGATGCAGAACCCAATGCCATCGTTGCTACCACCAAGCTCTAGCCTGGTGAACAAGACGAACCAGAAGAAGGAAGTGCCTCTTCCATTCATAGATGTGGGTAAAAGGCACCCCACTACACTTCATTGTTGATAGCGATAGCCAAAAGAACCTCATCTCAGCAAAGGTCGTCAAGCGGCTGGCCCTACCGACAACGCTGCACCCACAACCCTACACCATTGGATGGCTCCACCAAGGAAGTGATCTTCGCGCCAGCCAACAGTGTCGACTGTCGTATAACATCAATCCCTTCAAAGACGAGGTATTGTGTGATGTTGCTCCTCTTGAAGTTTGTGATGTTCTTTTGGGCCAACCTTATTTATGGAAACGTCATGTTGTATATGAGTCTAGGCCTCGTAGTGTTATTATTACTTTGAACATGAAATTGTACATGATACTCGAGGCAGTCCCACCTAGTGATATTTCCTTGATCTCTGCTAAGCAATGCAGGAAGGTCATCTCTTAGATGGGGAAGTTTGTCTTCTTCATGATTCACTCTCAGAATAAGCGAAAGATCACAACCACATCTAGGGTCTCTGCGGCCAACCTCTCCACACAGCAGAAGCAAGTAGATAAGGTCATGGAAGAATACTTAGATATCTTCTCCTCGCCTATAAGGGTACATCTGCACTGTCAGGTCAAGCACCCCATCGATCTGACCCCCGACGCATCGTTTCCCAATGGGCCAGTCTATCGCCGCTCTCTGTTAGAGAATGAGGAGATGAAGCAACAGATCCAAGAACTGCTCCACAAGGGGCACATCCGTCCCAGCTCATCACCTTGCTGGAGCCCAATCGTGTTGGTACAGAAGAAAGATGGAACCTGACGACTCTACATTGATTACCAGGCTCTGAATAAAATCACAATCAGAAACTGGTACCCGATTCCCCAAATCGACGACCTCCTTGATCAACTCACGGGGGCTAAATACTTTAGTAATATTGATCTGAAGTCTAGCTACCACCAGGTCTCGATAGAACAAACATATGTATGGAAGACCACATTTAAGTCAAAGGAAGGCCTTTTTGAATGGTTGGTCATGCCCTTTGGTTTGATAAATGCTCCAGCCACTTTCATGAGGATGATGGACGATATCCTGTGACCATTCACCAATACTTTTGTAGTGGTGTATCTGGATGACATTCTCATTTACAACAAGACTTGGGTCGAACACTTGAAGCATATTCAACAGGTTCTGCACACCCTGCGGCAGCACAAGCTATATGCCAACTTGGAAAAATTCTCCTTCGGCATGGATGGGGTCCATTACTTGGGCTGGATCATTGATCAACATGGCATACATGTGGATCTAGCCAAGATCCAAGTCATCCGTGACTGGCCAGCCTGAACCACACTCATTGAGCTTCAGAGCTTCTTGGGCCTTGCCAATTTCTACCGTAGGTTCATGTTGGGATTCTCCCATATTGCATGGGCCCTCAAGCAAATAAAAAGGGGTGGTGGTAAGGCGAAATTTGCGTGGGGCCGGTCCCAACAAAAAGCGTTCGATGATTTGAAGAAGCACTTGTGCTCAACCTCAGTACTTTCACTACCAGACCTGCAACAACCCTTTGAGATCGAGACAGATGCTTCAGACTATGTTGTGGGCGCCGTTCTCACTCAGCACGACCACCCTGTGGCCTATCATAGTGAGACACTATCAGATGATGCCCGTAAGTACCCTACTTACGACAAAGAAATGTAATCCATTGTGCAAGCCTACCGCCAGTGGAGACATTAAATTATTGGGAAGGAGACAGTCATCCACACTAATCATAAGCCACTGCAGTTCATGTAGACACAGGAAAAATTGCAAAATGATCACCATCAAAAGTGGTCCACATACTTGCAACAATTCCACCTCAACATCAATTATAAAACATGAAGCACCAATTGCATCGTTGATTGCCTTAGCAGATTGCCAGTCGCGACACTCACCACAGTGCTAGAATCTTGTGGCCATGAGACTTCTGGATGGCCCCAACTCTATGAGACAGACCCGAACTTTGCCACCACCTACCAAATGTTGGGTGTAAACACAATTTTCAATAATTTCCATCTTCAGGATGGGTTGTTGTGTCGTCTGGGCCATATCTATGTTCCATCAAGTGAGCGAGCGAAGATGATCTAGGAATCCCACTACAGTCGGGTGGCAGGACACTTTGGTGTCGAAAAGACAGTGGCGATGCTACAAAAACGTTTCTACTGGCCGAAACTTTGTCAGGAGGTCAACAAGTATATCGGGTCTTGCATTGTCTGCGCTATTTCCATACCGACCACTAAGAAACAGGGCTTGTACACCCCTCTTCCTACTCCTAAAAGTCCATGGGAATCCATCTCAATGGACTACATGTTGGGCCTCCTGTCCACTAAGCGGTGAAATGACTGTGTTTTTGTGGTTGTTGATCGTTTTTCTAAGATGGTGATTCTGGTTGCCTGTAAGAAGAGCATCACATCATAGGCCACTGCCAAGCTCTTCTTTGAACGAGTCTGGGTACATTTTGGAATCCCACAAACCATCGTCTCAGATCGGGACAATCGATTTCTTAGCACATTCTGGTCGAGCCTCTGGTCACCGCTGGACACCAAGCTCACCAAATCCACAACCTTCCACCCCCAGACAGATGGCCAAACCGAGGTTGTAAATTGAATGATTGTGCATATCCTTCGCATGTATAATTCAAAGCACCCTCGCACATGGGATGAGAGCCTTCCCTATGTCCAACATAGTTACAACCGAGCCCTGCATAGCTCAACCAACCATAGCCCCTTTCAGGTGGGGTTGGGATTCCAATCATTGGGTCCCATAGATGTTGCACTTTCCCCTTGCAGTCACCTCGATCGACTCATCTCTTGCTCCAACTGAAGCTTACAAAGCCACCTGGTTCATTGAGAGGATCCAGCACATCCACCAATAGGTTCAGGATATCCTACAGAAGTCCAATGACAAGTACAAACAACACCATGATCAACATCGGGTGCCACATAAGTTTCAGGTGGGTGACAAAGTTTGGTTGCACTTGCAGAAAGAATGCCTTACAGGACCCTATCGGAAGCTTCACCCACTTCGTTATGGGCCGTACACTATCACCAAGGCCATGAGGGATAATGATTTTGAGCTCAACATTCCTCCTTTCCTTGGCCCGCACCCAGTGTTCAACGTGGATCTCCTTCGCCCTTATTCCCCACCATTATTGAACACCTTAGAAGTAGCAGAACAACTGACACCAATAGAGCTCAACCCCAACTGCATACAACAGGAATCCAATGATCAGATTGTGGACACACAGATCAAGGGCACTCGACAACAAATGATCCATCTTTATCGAGTTGTCAAAGCAGGGTAGCTCCTGCACCAAGACAAGTGGCTCACCCGGGGCCAAATTCAACAAAAAATTCCTGATCTGATGGGGGACCTCAACGAAATGGAGACCATTGCTTCCTAAGGAGGGAGGATTGATTCATATGGATATCGGTGGCCACCCACCTTTTCCAACTGGCTCATAATAGTTTTTTGGCAATTTTGGCAATTTACTATTTTTAGCAGTTTTCACTTTTGGAGTCGTTTTGAGGCCCTAAACAATGTTTTTTTTTTGGGAAAACAGGTTTTCAATATTCAAGTTCCTTCGATATTGTGCCTAAAATGAATATCATCGACGATACCTTTCCAACGGGCTATCATACACCTAAAACGGAGATTGTATGCAAAAGTTACGACCCTGGGAAGTTGATGTACTAACTTACCCAAACGGGGCCCACATGACTTTTGACACTTCATCTCCTAGGGTTAGGTTTTTGACATTCCTGCTTATTGTAAAAAGACCTTTAGAGCCTCATTGTAATCATCTTCTTGCGAATGAGCGCAACCGTCACATCTCTTCTCAAAGATAAGCCGCCACCATTCCAACAAGCTTATTTCCATTGCATTTGACAGTTTTCAACTTATTTTGTTATTGAATAGAAAACTAGTTTTATTGTATCTTTGTTATTTTGTGTTAAGCACCTATTAATAATCTGTATTCATTTCGTTCTCCTCATAAAATACGGATCAAAGTGCATCACAATTTTAGTTTGTGTAGTAATGTCTACTCTCACTCTCATGTTTCCTTTCAGTAACCATAGAAAAAGAATATTGTGTTCCATGCAATTCTAATATATCTTCTAGATCTTCAATAATTATGCAGAATTCATTTTGATTTCAGGGTTTCATAAAGTGCGTTGTGATTATTCAAGATGTTTCCTATATTGTTTTATCCCATAAGTGTCTTTTAGAATAGGCATGTCTTCCAAGGGTTCTGTAATTAGCCAACACTTTTTGCTGAACGACGAGCTTAGTTTCCATGCAATGAGAAGATTGAAGAGAATGGTATGTTTTGTATATTGAAAGTAAAGAATGACTGTACTATATGTCTCATGTTCTGGATACCATTTTCTAGTTATATATGGTAACAAATTTTATAAAGTTGATGTGAACATCCTTGGGTTTTGAAATATAAGAAACAAATGTTGTACTATAACTATCATTGCAAATGGTCAGTTTAAAAAATATCTGCTACTCTAACATTCCCCTATATTGGAAGAGGTCAGAGAATGGAATGTCGGGTGGTCAGAGAATCGAATATCAGGTGTTTATTGTAGGCTACATGCAACCCGGTGAGCATACAACTTACATACTCCCTAGTATTTCTGAAAACCCATCTTTCAAGTGTGGAGATGGAAAAAAATGTGTTTGTTGTTGGCTACATGCAAATACATGTCATATCTATCCTGGGAGCGTGCAGTTTAGAGAAGTTTGATCCATCCTTCAAATGTGTAGATGGAAAAATGTGTTTGTTGTTAGCTACATGCAAATGAAAACCACATTGTGTGAACATGTAACTCCCTTGTTTCCAAGTATGTTGGGAAATATTGACTCATCCTTCAGTGTGCAGATGGAAAACAAAAATATGTTTGTTATTAGTTACAAGCAAATGTCCTTATCTCGATTGCAAATCCCGTGCATCCAATGGGCACGGAGAAAAGTCAATGGAAGTCAACGATTGACTTTGCTTCATGTCCATTGGATGGACAAAATCTGCAATCGAGTTAAGTTCGGGTCAAGTGGATAAAAGTCACATATATGAGCATATAATTTGGTTATTTTCAAGTATGTTAGAAAACACTCATTCAAAGTGTGGAGATGGGAAAAATATCTATTTGTTGTGGGCTGCATGCAAATAAAATCCACATCGCGTGAGCATGCAACTCGATTATTCTTAAGTATGTTGGAAAACAATGACCCATTTTTATGGAGATGGAAAAAAATGTGTTTATCCTAAGCTACATGCAAACCACATCTTGTGAGTGCGATTTGGTTATTCCCAAACTACATGTAAATAAAAACCACATATTTTGAGTGCAATTTGATTATTCCCAAGATAGATGCAAATAAAAGCTACATCTTGTGAGTGCAGTTTGGTTATTCCCAAGTATGTTCAAAAAGACCAACCCATTCTTATAATAATATGTAGATAAAAAATAATATATTTGTTGTTAACTACATACAATAACATAACTTTATTATGATTATTGCAAGTATGTTGGAAAATATTGACCCATCCTTACCGATATATTTGATAATTCTATCTATGAATCACATTATTCGCTATATGATAACAATCGGGATTTTACACAAAGACATGAAAGAAAAAAAAAAAAAGTTCAATCATTTGTACTTCGATCCCATATTTTTGAGCTCGCAAGAGATAGAAAGATTTTTGCATTTAAATTCACTCTAATCTGTGCCACCAATTGTATGGTATATTTTTCTAAAAAATTTGGTTATTGAATATAATGGTTAAACTTATGATGTATGTAAACGACTTATTATGTATGTGTCTTGACACAATTTCGCCTAAATACATTTATGTCACAAATAAATAAGAAAGTTATCAACAACTTATTTTATATATGTATGTATGTGTTTTGCCATAATTTCAACTTAATATATTTATGTCACATATAAATAAGAAAGTTATCAACAACCATATTATAATTAATGGATAGAAGTATTTATAACGAGAATTATTGTTTTTCATATTTTTTTAATAGTTACCTATTTGCACCGAGATTCATTCTCTTTAAAAACATATTTTTATTTTAAATTTATTAAAGTATTATTTTAAAATATAAAAGATAATAATTTTTTTTTTTAAATAAATAGTAATTATTAAAAATATTAAATATTTTTTTATTATCTTACGTTAAATATTTATCAATATTAATATTATTAATTTTAATCACTAATTAAATATTCATCATTTTTATTTAATTTTTAAAATTATTAATTAAATAATTTATTGTATGTATTTTTATTCATTCATTATATATGACAACGTTATTATACTTGTGGATAGAGAGTGTATATTGTAATTGTTTATGAGTGAATGTTCTTTCCATTATAATTAGTTGTTTGTGATTATATATCAATTTTTTTTATTTTTATTTTTTTTTATTAATTTTAATATTTAAAAAAATAAAAAATATTTTAAATAGAATTTGAAATTCTTAATTTTCTATTAGTTGAACACAATGATATGACTATTTTTATGTTGTTTTAATAGGTATTGTTAGATTATAATATTTAATTTAAAAAAAAAAATCTCACAAAGTGCCACTTACCATCACTTTAATGAGTCATTTATTGTGATCATTCTTGATGTGAGAGATATCATCATTTTAATCCATTCTTGATGTAATAGATATCATTATTTTAATCTATTTGTGCCTTTATTACTTCATTGATTTGATATTACTTGTCATTCAATATGATCATTCTTGTTGTAAGAGATATCCATTTTAAAAACTTTTTATCTTAATTTTAAGTGGACTTTAAATTTAATATAATAATATTATTATTAATCATAAATAAATAGTATTATTGATGTGATTTGTTACTTAAAAGTTTTGTTCTAGCTCAATCATACTTTGAAGTGTTATGGATATGAGTAGTATGTCCCAACTTTTATTCATTGATTTATTTTAAAAAGGTTTGAAGACTTCAATTTACATTTGTGATATTGTGAGTATTTATTAAAACCTAGATCTGCCCAATTCTACTTTAACTTTTAAAAACATAAATTAGAGTATATCACTTATCTTTTGCTTTTAGACTATGTATAAATAATATATTATTACTTTATTACAAGTTTCAATTTTTTTTAAGAGACAAGTACTAAACAACTTTGCTACTTATTAGTCCCTCCCAAAGCAGACTATAGCAATGAGTTTTTTTATTGATTTGACATTAATTTGCTTTATATTTTAAATTTGTTTGTAAAATGTAATGTTTAACTTAAGAAAATAAATGTATATTTTTTGATATAGTAAAAATATTTATTTTTTTCATCTCTAATTGGTTAATATATTTCAAACCTTATTATTGTCTTCACGTATTTCAATATTTAAAATTAATTGCATAACCAATAAGCAATTCTAATTGGTTATACAACATATATAACACTTATTACACCACCACAATAAAAATATTTTTTTTAAATTTACATTTCCCAATATAAAAAAAGAAATAAATAGTAATGTTGATGTGTCATGTCATAGCATATTAAAATATTCTATAAATTAAAATATATATTCTATATTTTATAATATATGTTAACACATTAGAATATTATATGTATTAAAATATATATTATAATATTATATATATGTTTAACACATAAAATATTATAATATATTATACATTAAAATGTATATTATATTTTATAATATATTGAATTTGTTAAGATAGTAAAATATTATATATATTAAAATATATATTATATAAATTACTATATATATATATATATATATATTTTAATACATAAAAT
>ML810444.1:46663-68118 GCA_009831015.1 Picea engelmannii
CTTCATCAATGCATCATATCAATGATCCATCTTTATCAATTGGTTTCCACTTGGACATCTATCATTCTCATCAAGGGAATCATATCAATGATCCATCTTTATCAATTGGTTTCCACTTGGACATCTATCATTCTCATCAAGGGAATCATATCAATGATCCATCTTTATCAATTGGTTTCCACTTGGACATCTATCATTGACATTAATCAAACCAAACCATTTACATCAATGACATATGATCCAACAATCTCCCAAATAATCAAACCATTGGCATCAATGACAACATGATCCAACAGGATCAGGTAGGACCGTGGTTCAAGATCTTGGATAGGTGAAGAAGTACCTTCATCTAGAGATCATAAATGTCAAGGAGAAGAGAGAACCGAGGAATACACAAGTGGGTTTTAGCAGAAGAAAGCCACATGAAAGAGTCAGATCGTACATATATTGTCATATGGAATTTTCGTACATATCCATGGGTCATAGTGGAGATAGTCACATACATCTGTGGGTCACAATGGGGCAATTCGTGGATATCCGTGGGTCACTGAAGAGACAGTCTCAAATTTCTAGAAAAACATGCTAGGATTGGTTGTATAGCAAGTCTAACCTTGCTAGGTTACGTTGTAGTTGTATTTTTCTCACTGGGCCATTATCCCTATTACAGGAGCCCTGATTTTAACATAATAAAATCATTCTCAGCATTGGTTTTCCCTTCGGGGTTTTTCTAGGGGTATTTACTCAAAAATTCTGGTATTCATGTGTGCTTGATTTGGTTTCCTAGTGTATGCTTCAGCTGCATGATATTGAGTTGAATATTTCAGTAGTGTATTATTGTTTTGTGAGCTACTAATCTGATTGCAGTAATGAAATAACTAGATAACATAGTACCTAGGTGCTGGAGTAATATTTTCAACATATTTCATATAAATCAAATTATAGTCAATCAAACTATGTACCATAGATATTTTCAATTGTTCCTAATCATCCTAGTGTCCCTTAGGAGAGGACATTTTGACAAGAGTGGGGTAGTAAAGAGGAAGTGAAATTCATCTTGAATCCATGCCCACAAAATCATGAGATAGATGCATTTCAAAAAAACATGCTTAGTGGTTTCATCTCTACCACAAAGGGGTGCAAGTAGTGCTAGTTACACCAAGATAATATGAAACCTACTCTTAAGCCAATTGTTGTGTTATTGCATACAAAAGCATTACACATGAGAAACTTTCATAACAACTACTACATCTGATGTTTATACTCCATGCATACAAATCTAGCCTTGTGATAATTTCTTTCTCCAACATTTTTGTTTCATGTATTGGTCGTTTACTTGTGACCATCTAGAAATGGTAGTGGGAGAGATATGAGGAGGTTGCTACTAAAGTGTTATTAAAGTTACCATTACTTTAATGAAGAGGTTAAAAAGGAGGCATTGGACTAATGAGTATGCTATTAAGGTACAACTTGAGTGGGCCTAATGGTTAAGAACACATGTTTCCTCCTAAAAGGTCACAAGTTTGAATCCATAAGGGGGTAGATTATGTAAAAATCCATATATTTGAACAATCAAATCATTACGTAGAGAGGGTCCCTTGTCCCACAAAGAAGGGGGTCTCATACATCAATTTGATCTCTATATAGGTCAAGAGATCAACATTAGATTATTATTATTATTATTATTATTTGATGGTCATAATAACAATGCATTTGTTGCCAAAATCTTATGTTACATCTTTAGCCCTTACTTATCTAGTAAACAAACAAGGAATTTATTTCCAATAAATTTTGGATATGGTGTGAGAAAAAAACATACATATGTTGCCTACTTGTGATACCATTTACCAAACTTGATAAGCGATTTCACAACATATTCAAGTTAAGAGACAAGTATCATTTTAATCTATGTTTTTCTCTCTAAATTTTGAAAGAAGGAATTATGTTGATGCATTCAACTTTGGAAATACCATCTTGTATTCTTCCTATGTATTCTACTTCTTGTATTCTCCCTTCCCCCTATGTATTATCCTAACAATGACCACCCACATATTCCCCTGCTTCTTGTATTCTCCCTTCCCCCTATGTTTTCTCTTAACAATCACCACCCACGCATTCCCCTGCTTCTTGTATTCTCCCTTCCCCCTATGTATTATCCTAACAATCACCACCCACATATTCCCATGCTTCTTGTATTCTCCCTTCCCCTATGTATTCTCCTAACAATCACCACCCACATATTCCCTTGCTTCCATTTTCTTCCCATACCCCCATGTATTCCTCCCTACCCCTCCCCCTTCTCGCCCCTCAAGATATTACCCAAGTGGGATTGAACTCAACTTTCCATAGGTTTAGACTTTGCATGCAGATATGACCTAGAGAAAATTTCCTTTCTACCTTCATCCCCAGACTTAAATCCCATTTCTTTTTAGTAAATGAAATGGCTATATCAACCTACCTCGTTCCGAGCGTTCGATGTCGATCCCTTGTCGTACTTGATTACTTGTTCGCAGTTCTCCATTCCAACGCTGACCTGCATACAAGACAAGAAACAACTACACATGCATACTACCTATAGAATAACGGGTTAGAAATTCAAACGTGTACTTAGCAAATTATGAATAACTTATGAATTGGGATGGGAAAAGCACTTTCTTTATTACTTTGAATGAGTCAACTTACAAAATTTGAGACCGGCCACCACTCCGCGAACCTGATCCTGGGCTTCTCTTCAACTGTCCTCCAACTGCTTTGATTTATATCTCCTTTGGCACAAGGAAAGGCTAAAGGGTTGGGACAATGGGAATACGCAAATGGGCATAGTTTTTTTTCTATATTTTTCCTCTTCCAAATGAGACCCCTACCCCTTCTTTTATAGGCTAGAAGGAGATAGGTATTTGGAGGAACCCTCAGCCATGCATGGTTGGGAGTTTCAGTTAACTCACCCATAGCTTTTGTGTTCCGTCAACAATTTTCATTTTTTCGTGCTTTTGTCGGTCCACACGGGCTATCTTAGGTCAGCCAGCGTGTACACGCGTGCAGTAATGGAGTAGGGCATGTGGGCCTTTATAAAAGAGGATTTTCAAAGAGTTGTTCAATAGTGCTTTGGCAAAGAAGGGATATGAGATGGCCTGATGCCAGGTAAGCATGTGTGGTGTAATTTAGGGTTATAACAGATTCCCCCTAATGTGTGAGGTCAGAAGAACATTTGATGGCCGAAATACATTACCAATCTTTACTGATGTGCCGAATGATTGAGCCCAAGGATTAAGAACCGGGAGGTGCCATCTGAAAAATAACAAATGTTTCACCGAGGCGGGCATACCCATGATTGGGAGAAAATAGAATCATGGCTACCAATCAAATACACTATAGATCCATGTCATATAACTATATAAAGAGTAGCCGCGAACAATACATAGCGGAGCTACATCTCGAAATTGAAAAGATATACATATAGAGTATCCATCTTCTAGAAGTTGATACAGCCTGATGGCTGGAGATGAGATCTTCAGAGCTCGAGCAACAACTTCAAAATCTTCAAAACTCGGGTAGGAGTGTAATATGAATGTATGACTGCACTACCCAGAGGTCTTCGACGGCTCGTCGGTCATGGACTTGATAATCTTGATGATCAGAATGAAGGCTTTAGTGATTTTGAACAAGGACTTGATTGGATGTTCAGGATGGCCGGGTATGAGGACAAGAGACATATTGTAGAGGGGCCGACTCAGGCTTGGCAAAAAACTTCCCTTGGATAATAACATGACAAATGATGAGACTCAAGCAACACGACATTAATCATAAGTCTACGAAGCAGGAGGCAACACAAACTCTCCATATGTTTGGAAGGATAACCAAACGGTGGAGGACACAACTCTATAGCGAGAAAAAACTTCCTAAGGTCGTAGTACATCCCATAGTCTAATGAACAAACAGACAGATGTGCTTTATCCAGGGGCGACTCATTATGCTGCCAATAAAGAAAATACTTTTCCCTTCCTCTTTTTGGGGTATATTTGATTTGTTTTTGTCCTTTTCAATAATTGTGGAAAAAGAATAAAGGAAGATTATGTTACAAAGGAGGAACGAGTGTTGCAAACATACAAGTTCAAGGCACAAGGACAAGACTAATGTTCAAAATAATGATACTCAGGAAAAAATCCTCCGGTGGCCAAGGGTGTTAAAACGTAGAAGCAAACTGTTACAAGGCTGATATATAAGGTATGCAAATGCGGTTAACAAAACACACAATGGTAACATCCTTCGATGTAAGTTTAACGAGCCCAGAGAAGGTAAACTCGGTGGTTTTTCATGTTTAGAGAGTCTAAAAAAACATAAAAGGAGACTCCGTTGGGGTACCTTTTTTCGAAGATAGTCTAGTCGGTTCAAAAAAGGGGTAAACTAGCACCGATAAGACGTCGATTCAAAACCATTTTAACGAGCGTGACAAGGACAAGATCACTCGACTATTTTTTCATTTTTAAGGAGTCTAAAAAAAAATTAACTATGGACTCCATCAGGAATGTTCTTTTGGACCAATTTAACGAGTGTGAAAGAATAAGGTCACTTGGCAATCTTTTCAATTTTAGGGAGTCTGAAAAGAGCTTAACTATGAACTCCGTGGGGGTTCCTTCTTCGTAAGTTTAGTCTCCCAGGCCCGAAAAAGGGATAAAATTATACCTGAGAGTACTCTTCTAAAGAATTGAAGTTCCATAGAGTATACCTTTGTTCCTACAGTTGACCGTCCGGACCGAAAAAGGGGTAAACTACCACCGGACAGACGTGACTTCAAATTTCATTTTAACGAGCGTGAAAGGCCACAAGATTGCTCAACAATATTTTCATATTTAGAGGGTATGAAAAGGGCTTAAAAGAAGACCTGTTATTTTTTGGGAGTCCTGAGGGTGAGGTCAAGAGCGAAGAAGAATTATGTAAATGAGGCTCAAACTCGTATTCAGGAAAAACTGCAAGGACTCCCGAGCCTATAGTGTTGTAGAGACAACATGAATACCATAATGCAACCAGGATCTACCTAGGGCATCCATGTTTCGATAGGCTCTACCACCAAGTTGTGACACTTCTAAAGCAGATAAGATGGTTCCATGTCACAATCTGATGGGATCAATCCTATGGAAAATGAAAAAGACAACGAGATACAAAAATCAGGGTAGAAACCTAACCTATATGCTCAAGTTGATCGTCGAATTTTTTTTCATGGATTGTCAAAAATACTCAAAACTCCCTAAAACTGTCCCAATACCCGATCAAATGCCGTTGATGCAACTTCTGAATCACTCTAAATGGTTTTTGGGATAAAGAAAATGATAAGGGAGGCCAAAAAAGTGACAAAAAGAGGCCAAAAAGTCTATAAATAGAAGCTTGGTAGCTCATTATCACCATTGCTGATTTGGAAATTGACTTTGGAGCCAAAAGACCCCCTTTGATAAAAACGGTGATTCCGGGAGCTACAGTGGACGAAACGAACTTCCGTCTAGACCAAGTAAGTACAAACTCCCCTATCTAGCTATTCAATTCTTGATTTTTGCTTTTCATTTCATTTTTTGGGTGGGCGTCGACCTTTAAAAGGTCAGCCCTAGGTCCACGCGGGTTGTCTCTGGACAGGCCGCATGTACACCCGGGCAGAGTAAAACCTGCCTGTGTGTACATGCGAATGTCACCTAGACAACACGCGTGGACCTCCCTTTATAGACAAAAAAATAAAAAAAGCACTCACTCACCCTCCTGAACCTTGTTGTTTGGCAGGATGTATGTCCAATGGAGGGAAAGGGAGCACGAAGAAGTTGGTGAGTTGGTTGCGGGAGATTTGAACGTCGTGGTCGCGTTAATGCAATGTGGTTTGTTAAAGTTCTTTCTATGTCCTTTTATGCGGGTGCAACCAAGGTTACTGAATGCCTTGGTTGACTATTGGAACCCTGATGCAGAGGATTTTATGCTAGAGGGGCAATCACTGGTGCCCACCACCGAGGATATCTACTTTTTTATTGGCCTCTCAAGGAGAGGGGAACCAGTCAACTTCAGGATGTTTCCGCTAGGGCCGCATAACATAGCGGAACTGATAGCCCTGCACTGTGAGGCTGGGACAAACCGTTTGAGCTCCCAGGTGTCTATAAGCAAGATCACTAACCTATCGCTGCAAGTGATATTATTGCTCATTGGGTGGATTACCGGTTCAACGACCTTGCATCAAGCGTCCCGCGCACAGATGAACTGTGTTGTCTAGTGATTGAATGCACAAATCTTTGAATGGAGTACTACACTACTGGAGTGTATGAAGAGGCAATTGACAGATTGCCATCAACGGACACAGAGGAACTTCGGGTTTGGGACTATTTTGTGTTCATTCTTTTTTGAGAGAGTTCCAAGTTTTAGTCCTCGAGTAGTGGTACGAGGACATCAAGCCTCTTTTCCTGCTGTGTGTAGATGGGCAGTATTACTGCTGTGACAGGGTGGTGGAAGGACCAATCCCGGTCACGACAGATCCCGGTTATAGAGGACTACCCCTATGCTAGGATTGATTTTTCGACAGACCCAGAGATACCAGTACCTCCTGGTGAGGAGCGAGGGGAGATTGGTAAGTCTCCACCTTTGTAGTTTTTTTTGTTGTATAGGTAATTTTTATGTCGTTTTTGTTATATATCATCAATTTTATATGCCAGAGTATTTGACAGATATACGTTTGTTGCATGCAGATGTGGGACCAGTGTGACCTGCCGATTATGCAAGGAACAGGCGTCGTCCTCGGCCAGGGGCCGCAGCCGCCGCTACTGGGGGACCAACAGTAGCAGGAGACCTCCCAGCTCGGGAGGCTGAGAGGGTACTTAGACAAGTTGAGCAGAACTTTACTGCACTCACTCGCACAGTCCCGATGGCAGAGATTGAGGACCTGCCACCATCCATGCAACCTCATGTAGTGGGGGCACCTCAGACGTGGGTCCGGTTGTTTAGGTGTTTGGCCCATGCTGTGGACCAATATAACAGGGCCCATAGGCCCTGAACCTATTTAGACATTTTATGTTCCACGAGCACTACTTATATATATTTTTTGAGGGCATAAGCCCTATTAATCGTTATTGGTCCTATTTTTGAGGCGCTTGCGTCCATCTATGTACTTTGGTTACTTTATGATATTATATATGGTTTTTTTGGTCTTTTGTGTCTTATGGACCATGTGTGCAAAAATGTATTTACATGCTTATGTCAATGTTCTTTCATATGTGTGCAAGATGCCAATCTAAAATTTGATTAGCTAGAGTATCTGTAACTTGGTTTAATCTCCTAAGAACATGAAAATATGTAATATAATCAAAGTTTCGTTCCAAGAGACATACCCTAAAGAATCGTCGGTGTAAAGTTGGATCATGAACCCGGTACACTCTGTTTAACTAAGACACAACCAATTGATCGTCGAGGTAGACCCGAAGATGAGAGATACCCAATGACAAAGTGTCACAAAGTAATTTAATAACTGCACTATACTCGGTGACATTATTTGTGGTGTCACCTAAGCATATACCTCCGGAAGATAACAAATAGCCTTGAGGTGTAAAGATTACCCAAGCTGTGGAGGCAAGCCTCCGAGTGTGTCGACTAGCACCGTCTGCATACCCAACGAACACCTCAGAATAACTTGACATTTGCCACAGTGATGAAAGATAACATCAATGATATGTCCATAACACTTAAAAGAAACTAAAAAGTAATAGTACAAATACTATACATATGTTACAAAAAGTTACCCACAGTGACTTGCCTATGAGTAATACTTCTTGAGGTAGAGCCCATTTCTAGGCTCCACCAAAGAATTCCCTTCGAAATCAACAAGATGATAGGCGCCCTTTTTTAATACCTCTTTTATGATGAAAGGCCCGAACCACATGGGTTTGAATTTGCCTGCCCCCAGGGGGTCCTTATCCTGGTCATAGACTAGGACAAGGTTGCCTTCATAGAAAATCTGAGGATGAACGGACCTATCATATTGACACTTGACTTTATGTTTGTGAGCCTCGTTGGCCAGGGCCGCATCACGACGCTGTTCATTAAGCTGCTCAAGGTATACTAACCGTTCTTCGAGTGGAGAGGTGTTTGGCAATAATTGTACTACCATTTTTAGAGACGGGATCTGACATTCGATGGGAAAGACTGCCTCCAGCCTGTAAATGAGTTGAAAAGGTGAGAAACCGGTTGCAGTCTTAACAGATGTTCGGTAAGCCCATAATTCCAAGTATAACATCAAATTCCAATTTTACTTGGCTGATTTGATAGTTCGCTATAGAATAGTCTTAAGAGTTTTGTTTACAGCTTCCACCTGCCCATTGGCCTGGGGGTAGTAGGGTGATGAATGTTCTTGCTGTAACCCAAGCTTTGATGTTAATTCGGTCATCATCTGATTCTGAAAGTGACTTCCATGGTCAGTGACAATCTCCCTCGGGACGCCGAACCTTGCTATGATCTGGTTGGATAAAAAGAGAGATGCAGTCTCTCCATCATCTTTAAACGTTGGCATAGCTTCAACCCAATTTGTGAAGTAGTTGACAACTATGATGATATAGCGATGCCCCCTTGCTAAAGGGGGGTTGCAAGTAGTGTAATCAATCCCCCACTTGGTGAAGGGTCCAACTGTGATGATGGGAAACATGGGAGTGGGATGTGCCTTCATCTTTCGAGAGAAGATTTGGCA
Source organism: Picea engelmannii (assembly GCA_009831015.1). Taxonomy (NCBI): domain Eukaryota; kingdom Viridiplantae; phylum Streptophyta; class Pinopsida; order Pinales; family Pinaceae; genus Picea; species Picea engelmannii. The sequence goes on from ML810444.1 coordinate 55,362, forward strand.
CGGATGGCACTTCTAGATCGATTCGATACAATATTTGATAAGTGTCGGCCAGAAGTAACCTGCTCGTAGAATCTTTTGGGTTGTTGCCAACCTAGATGAATGACCGCCACAAGCTCCGGTATGGCAATCGTTGAGCATGATAACTACCTCCTCATGAGTGAGACATCGACGTAGGATGCAGTCTACACCTCTCCGATACAACGTATCATCGAGTATGAGATAATTCTTAGCCTTATGGCATATACGTCGACGCTCATCACGAGAAGGAGAAGTGGGGCACTTCAAAGTCTGGAGATAGATAAGTATATCTCTGTACTAGGGATCCGAAGATGTGATCAAAAACATATCTCCCCAGATAGGCGATTCTTCAGGCACAACGTCACCCGATTCAACCAGAAGTTCCGAAATAAGCTCTGTGAAGACTAATGACTTTTTGGACTTTGTTGAAACGAAGTCTAAGTCAAATTCCTGGAGGATGACTATCCATCTACTGATTTTTCCTCCTATTACCCATTGTGTCAACATGTACTGGAATGGATTCACGACAACAATGACGGTAGTCTTGAGAAACATAACGTAATGACAGAACCGTTGAATAGCATGAACTGCTGCCAACGCAAGTTTTTCGATATAAGAATAACTGAGTTCCGGTCCTACAAGGCCTCGCCTCAGGTAATAGATCACGTATTCTTAGAACAAGTCATCTTCTTGAACTAAAACCATGCCAATGGTTGACTCTGCTGTAGCCAGATATAATAAGAAATCTTTGTTATAGTTAGGTGGCCGGAGTAGAGGGGCGGTTGTGAGGGCATGTTTTAATGCGTCAAAAGATTATTGAGTGGCATCGTCCTAGTAAAAAGGAACATCTTTCTTCAGTAAGCAAATAAAGCCCTTGGTGATTTCGACATAGTTGGTGATGAAGCGTCGTAAAAAGTTTGCCTTGCCTTGTAGACTTTGAAGTTGAAGGATTGTGCATGGGGGGGGCAACTAGATTATTGCCTCCACCTTGAGAGGATTGACCATGATCCCTCTTGTTGATATGATGAAACCTAAAAAACGTCCTGATGTTACACATAAGTTGCACTTGTTTGGATTCAAGCGAATCCGGAAGTAGCGACAACGTTCGAAGATAAGTCTAAGGTGTGTGGGATGATCCATTCTCTTGCAAGATCGCGATGCTAAATCATCTAGATAGGCCTTGACTATATTCTTGAGGTCATGGAAAGAAAAAGACATGGCCCGTTGAAAGGTTGCTCCAGCATTTTTAAGACCAAAAGGCATCTTACGATATGCGAATGTATCTCAAGGACAAATGAATGCCATTTTGTGTTGGTCTTCGGGTTTGATTTGTATTTGATTATATCTCGAAAAACCATCCATGAAAGAAAAGGCTTCGCAACTAGCACATTCATCAATGATTTGGTCGATGAATGGTGTTGTAAAATTATCTTTGGGATATGCCTTGTTCAAATCATGAAAATCGGTACATACACGAATCGTGCCTTGTTTTTTATTGATCGACACAGGATTTGACACCCACTAAGTCAAATGGATAGGATAGATAAAACCTGCCTTTAGCAATTTATCAACCTCAACCTTAATGGCTACTGATTTCTTAGGATTAAATGGACGAAGCTTCTGCCGAACAGGCTTGGCATCAGGATACGTTGTGATCTCATGTTCAACTATTTTTGGATCGATACCTGGCATTTCCTCATAAGACTAGGCAAAAATGTTGCAGAATTCTTTGAAAAGATCTGTGTAGATTTGAATCTCTTCGGGGGAGAAATCCGCTCCGACGAAGACGTTCTCCATGATGCCAGGGTTTCGGGGGATATTGATTGGTATAGATTCAGCGATAGTTGCCATATTTCCCTCAGCATAAATTTCGTGTGTAGCTAAGAGATGAATAGGGCACGATTGATCTCCTGTCATGGTTATGGTGAATTCTCCTGCTTCGATTCAGCTTAACTCTGGGAGAAAATATGATCTGTGATGAAGATCTTCCCAAGGTTTGTCCAAACTAGTCATTGCTTCGATTACTGCTTCATCAGAAGGCAAGACTAAGTCTAACGAATCGGTGTTAGCGAGAGAACCCTGAGCCCAAATAGGCTCTAGAAGTGGATATAACTCTTGTGCAGGAGTCAGATCAGTGTTAGCTGAAGCTTACTGGACTAAATAGTATGCTACTTCAGCTGCAGACAAGGGCATGGACATGCCCGGGTGCCCTGTCTCATCCATCATGGCCGATGGGGAAGGAAGTATCCAGGGATCCTCGAAGTAAGTCGTGTGGAACGACGAAACTTGAAAAATCTCAACCTTATGGTGATTGGATATAAATTTGATGTCGCCGTGAGGGGGCACGTAATCGAAGGTACCCATCAAGGATGGGAACAAACCAACTCCTACGTTAATGACACCTGGTTGAGGATTATCAATCATCGGGACTGTGGATGCCCCCAAAGTAGGGTCAGGTCTTGAGAAATACAATTGATCGATGGTCACTATCCGACCCTCGTGTGGAAACAACAAGACCCGAAAAATTGTAGCAACCACAACTTGCATAGCATAAGTCCAACTCCTTCCTAACAAGAGGTTATAGTCAAGGGGAGCATCGACTACCTCTACTTCGACACACAAGATCTTCCCTCCTAACTGCATGGGGAAAGAAGGAACGATGCCATGTGGTCAGAACGAACGACCATCGAAAGCAATGAGGAGAGTAGGTGATGGAGACAAAATTTGATGGATAATGGCCTTCCAACATGCTAATGACATAATGCATGTCGAGGCGCCCTCATCAACCACCGTGCGGAAGATATTCCGAGTAAAAGTTTTCATGGGATAAGCCACTACTATCTGAAACGCTACGTGGTAAGGTAGACGAGGTTTTAAGTCAGTTGTATCCAACATGATTGTACCTGGATTACAAGTCTCGGTAGAGCCTAAAGTGGTTAACAAGGCTTTCCTCTGAGAAGGGAAGCTTTGGAGGACTTCCAAAGCGGACATCGCACAAGGGGTTTGTGATAAATCCTCCACCACAGAGTATTTCTGGGCGGCCCTTGCGTTTGGGTTATGAGAAGCTTTTTTAAATGCACCTTTTGGAATGCGTGTCATTGTTTCTCCCAACATCTTCTCAATCTGTAGAGGAAGAGATGGGAGGTCAACTTCTTTACCCTTCTCAGAAGTGCTTGGTTTACTATAGTCGTGCGCTCTAGTCAATATAAAAGCATCACCCCTAACCATATATACGTTCACGGATGCGGGGTTGTTCGGAGGTGGACAAGGTTCTTCGCTGCCCATTTCTGTGCTTGCAGAGGCTTGAGTTAGATTTTGCCCATGTTGAAATGGATTAGTCAACACCGCCTACTGTTGCTGCGTGACAAATTTTTGGGCCTCTGCAAGTTGAGGACATAGATGGGTCGGGTGGTCTTCCGTGCACAAGTTGCATGGATACCTCGCCTTCCGTTTTTCAGTGTTGTCCCCGCCAACATTATCAATGGGTTTTTTATCCCCCTTACCCTTCTTTCGTTGTTTTTTCTTCCCTTCAGGCTGCTGGGTGGCCTTTGGGTTAGTCGACTGCACTGTGTGTACCTCCGACATTTTGGTAGGGGGAGTAGCCAAAGCATTAGTTTGGTTAGCCGTTGTGTGTTGTATAGATAACTGCTGCAACTGCTTCGTCAATTGCTCAACGGGCTTTATTTGTGTTGAACCAACAATACCATCAACATGTGGTCCAACTCTCTGTCTAGTTTTATACAGTATTGAACGTGGCGCATCTGGCAAGATGTTGTATAATAAAATGGACTGAGAATAGATGAGATCAAACTGTTGAGCCCTCATGATGGTGTCTTCTTTGGAGAAATCTCCTGACGTCGCGACGTCTTTGGATAACTGTGGGACCAAATATTTAAAGAACCACTCAAGCAGGAATGCTGGTGGGACTGGTACCTTGATTAAACTCTTCCGACGTCTCCATTCTCAGATGTGATCAGAGATATGGTCCGCTGTTGTCTGTTCAAAATTGGCGAGCAGCTCTATGCTAGCGTCGTATCTCACAGGTAACTGGAAATGGTTCAGGAAAGTCATTGCCAATTCGCCAAAGGATGAGTATCTTGAGCGATCGAGCTCAATGTACCATTTCGTGGCACTCCCAATGAGAGTACGTTGAAACAATAGAAGTTGTACAGAGTCATCTTTCAATGAGTTAGATGAGCACCAAAGATGAAAGGTAGTCACATGATCTCCTGGATCTTCATTAGGCTTGGCTTCGAACTTTGGAATGTCTGAAGGAAACTTTGTCAGCATAGGAGGCCAACGCGGATCGTGACAAATAGGGTCATTCAACAACCTTGTCAAATCTGGCAAGTGTAAAGTCGCCAGGAATGGTAGTTTGGGTTGTTGCTGATAACCTGGGAAAAAGGGGCCTGGGGTTTGACTGGCACCAGGTTGCCAGGAAAATTTTGGCTGCTGGCCTGGATTTTGGTAGAAACCATGTCCCTGGCCAGCGTATGGATTTTGCAGGTGCGGAGACATCATCGACTGATTTCCCAAATAGGACATAGATGGTTGGGCATGCATTATATTCGAAGGACTCTGGGAAGGATTGCCCCATGGTGGTCCCGTGGGGATGGGCATATTAGTTTGTTCGGGGTTCCATTGATTGTGGAAAGAATTACCCCATATCGACATTCCGGATGAGGGAACGGATCCCTGCCAAGAATTCCAAGGCCCTGATGTGGAAGCAGTTCCTAGGTTTTCCCCCTGTGCAAGAATAGTACCCTGCATAGGAGTAGATTTTCCAAAAACGGGGTTGCCCCTAGTCGGGAAAGCGGCTGACGAGAAGGTGTTGTTACCGAATGTTCTGTTCAAAGAAAATGGTGTCGAACCTACCAACATACTATGCGAAGGTGGTCCTTGACTCCCCGCTCCAAATAAACTATTGTGTGTAGGTTGTCCGGCGGATGGCTGATGTGAGCCGCTGAGTGAAGGGGACGAAGGAGGGATATGAACTCCTCCGTAAGGGAAAGCATTAAAAGGAGCAAGAGTGCTCCCCATGTGACCTTGCAGAGGAGCGCTAGAGCTCCCTGCCCCTAGACCTAAAGTCTGTAAAGTGGAGTAGGAAAGTACAGGAGTTGTACCTGAACTACGCATCCTGTATGAGAACGGAGGGCCTATTGCACTTGGTGTGAAAGGGGTTGTGGCCGCTGCCAAAGACGGGATCAGACCACTGTGCAATGTAGAAATGGTCGAGACCATGGTGGCTCAGACCGATGACGGTGGGTTAGGAGGTGAAAAATCTCCTGTGGTGACAACCATAGTAGGAATTGAAGAATTCCCAGAAGGAGTAACAACATTTGTTTCCATTGCTGTGTGCAAGACTGTCTGGCGCTCGTAAAATTGAATTGGTACATTGAAAGGTGCTAAGAAATCAGTGGTTGGGGTTTCAACCGGGCCAAGAGCGGTTGCTTTAAGGTCCAATATGGTCGATTCCTCTGGGGGTTGGTCGGGCACAATGGCTTGTAACCCGGTTGCTTCAAAAGACCCTTGTTGGTCTAGCTTTCAGCTTAATGGTGGCGGGGGTGGCTCCAATGTAACTAGTTGCAGGCCAAGAAGCCTTCGTGACCGGCGGAGCTCGGGATCCTCCATTGTGTGAGAAGATCCAAGACACTCTAAGATAGTCTAAATGTTCAAAAGTAACACACACTAAAAAAAAAAAGTCCCTAGAAGATAAGACAGGCAAACACTAAATTAATTGGAAGAACAGTTACAACAACCAACACTAGAGAAACTTACCGGTGCAAGTGAAACTTGAACACGGAAGAAACCTCTGGGTATACTTTGCAAAGTGTGGCTTGATGTCTATCCTAGGTATTGCGGTATACCCCCGCAGTCACCCGTGTAAGTCCCTAAAAAGATGGGCAACTAGGTTGCCAGCGCGCAAACAGTCACCAGGCGGGTACAATCGAAAGTCGGGTAGACCACAATGAGTAGGGTATCGATCCCGAAACTTGTCAAGGGTATCGAGAGAAAATGGTCTAGAAGGAAACTGAGGACCTCAAACGGATTTGAGACCCACAAAGCCCCATGGCAAATGCAAACGACGGAATCCCAAGACAAGCCCACTATATGTGTTCTCCACTACGATTGGTCCAGCTTTGGAGGGGTTATCTTCGCTACCTTTCCTCACGCGACCTCGTGTTTATCCCCTGTGTTAGAGGGGGGTCCCAGATAACTTCCACGATACTGGACTTAGACACTCCCTAACTCATACTCCAATGTTTGATTTGGAATGGCCTTGAAGAGTTTCCTCTCCAACCTAATCCAAGGCCCTAAATCCTGAACTAGTTGGTTAACCCTACAAACATGAAAGTCTAATAATTTTTAGATTTTAGCGTTAATTTTATGGCTTTGTCTTATGTCAAGGGGTATGGAAGTGAAACTGATGATGTGTAACAGACGAAAGAAAAAATGAGTAAAAAGCTGGAAACAAATTTTTTTTCTTAATGCAAAATTTCAACAACTTTTCAAATATATATATTTAAAAATTTTCTAAGATTTTGGACAACAAACTCAAGAAATTTCACTTGACTACAAGCTACTTATGATCTAAGTAAACTACAAAAACTTATGAGATAACAACTTTTCCCTGGCTAATAATGCAGAAACACACTCTTCAACCAAACAAGAAAATGAAAAGAGATTTTTTATTTATTTAAATGCTTGATAAAGCAAAAAGGAAAAATACCAACAAGCAAAAACCAAGAAAAACAATTTTGCCTAATCGCAGATCGCAAAGAATCAGGTCAAAAATCACACACTAGCAATTTAAAAAAAAAATAAAAAAATGACTCTCACACTTGTCTAAAAACCTTAAAAAATACTTTTATTTTTATGACAACTTTTTTTTAAATGAGAAAAAGCGAGCTAAATGTAAGATTAATCCTAAGCTACTGACTGCTAAGACAGAGATTCAAATACCTGAGAGGTATAGTTCTCATCAAGGGAAAGGATGTCTGCCTTACCCTCAAGAGAAATTATCCTGCACAAGCACACTACTGTTAATCCAACAACCAGCATGTGAATGCGAGCTGTATAGAGACAGAGGGCGTGTACACGCGGGCTGACCTTGTACAGGCCATGTGTATCTCTAAACTCCGAGGAAAACTAAAAACATACAGATCAAACCAGGAAGAGACCTTTGATATTGATAACCAGAGTCTCTTGAAGGCTTGGACACTCTTTTTTAACAGAAAAAGCAAACAATCTAAGGAAAAATTATAAAGCAAAAAAATCTGAGATAAGACTACAAACAAACAAGTCTCAGACATAATTCTAGAAAACCCCTTGAGAATGTGTGATTCTGACAGGGAAGAGGATGATTGCCTCCGAAGTTCTCCGAACTCTACATGCTACTGCTACTTCTTCAGCTAGCGTTCACACGCGGGCTGTAAGAGAGTAGGGCGTTGGTACATACGTGCATACCTTATGCAGGCCGCGTGTACCTCTGTGGGTCCCAAAAAAACCAATCAAGCAAATAACAGGGAAAGATGGTATGGAAAACTAGACTCCCTGCTAGCTCAGACCTTACAGAAACTAAAAGAAAAAACAGGCTAGAAAAACTAGTCTTTTAAACTACCCAAAAACTAAATAAAATTCCAGGAACCCTAGAGCATATCCCCAGTATGGTCGCCAATTTTTTTGTGAGGGAAATCTCCTTACGGACTAGCAAATAGGGTTAGACTTTGCATGCATATATGACCTAGAGAAAATTTACTTTCTACCTTCATCCCCAGACTTAAATCCCATTTATTTTTAGTAAATGCAATGGCTAGATCAACCTACCTTGTTCCAGGTGTTCGATGTCGATCCCTTATTGTACTTGATGACTTGTTCACAGTTCTCCTTTCCAATGATGACCTGCATACAAGACAAGAAACAACTACACATGCATACTACCTATAGAATAACGGGTTAGAAATTCAAACGTGTACTTAGCAAATTATGAATAACTTATGAATTGGGACGGGAAAAGCACTTTCTTTATTACTTTGAATGAGTCAAATTACAAAAGTTGAGACCGGCCACCGCTCCGCGAACTTGATCCAGGGATCCTCTTCAATTGTCCTCCAACTGCTTTGCTTTGTATCTCCTTTGGCACAAGGAAAGGCTAAAGGGTTAGGACAATGGGAATATGCAAATGGGCAGAGTTTCTTTTCTATATTTTTCCTCTTCCAAATGGGACCCCTACCCCTTCTTTTATAGGCTAGAAGGAGCTAGGTATTCAGACAAACCCTCGGCCATGCATGGCCGAGAGTTTCAGTTAACTCACCCATAGCTTTTGTGTTCCGTCGACAACTTTCCTTTTTTCGTGCTTTTGTCTGTCCATGCGGGTTGTCTTAGGTCAGCCAACGTGTACACATGTGTAGTAATGGAGTAGGGCACGTGGGCCTTTATAAAAGAGGATTTTCAAAGAGTTGTTTAGCAGTTCTTTGGAAAAGAATGGATATGAGATGGCCTAATTCCAGGTAAGCATGTGTGGTGCAATTTAGGGTTATAGCACCATCAAATCTTCATGAGAAATTGCATAACACATCATCATCAGGAAAAAATAAGTCAAGGAATAGGATCATTGATCTTCTGATAATAATATCCATAAACATAGCGCCAAAATGAGATCATATGATAATAAGTCGACCTTATTTTATTAAGATGATGAAATTATTTTTGTTAATTTAATACTAATTAATACTTCTATCAATTATGATGGGTATTTTCATGCTTGGCACAACAAATCCATGGAATCTTATATATATGGTCAAATATGAGTTAAGACAAATCAAATCCACATAAGCAAATCCACAAAAGATTAATATATATCTCGACAAGCAGAGATTGGTATTTATTTTATATATGGGCAAATATGAGCTAGAGAAAATCAATTATGCAGAAGCAATTACACAAAAGCTTAATATATATCTAGGCAAATTCGTGGGCAGATCCAGGTTATATATATATATATATATATATATATATATATATATATGGAAGAGAGCTAGGACAAATCTAATCCACATAAGTAAATCCACAAAAGCTTAATAAATATCTAGGAAAATCTGCAAGCAAATTCGAGCATGAAGCTTAATATATATCTGGGCAAATCTGCAAGTATATATGCAGAAACATATATATTTGGGAAAATTTGAGCTAGGGAAATCAACAATGTTTTTTTAAGAAACTATTTTTGCTTATATTACTAAGACAATCTCATGCAACATTTTTCTGAAGGCACTTTCACTAAGTCATGCCTCTATAATCCTAATATACGAGCTTGACCTAATCAGTTACACAAGTTCCTTCTCTCACTCTTGTTTATAATTCTATTTCCTCTCTATTCCTTTATTTCAATAGGAACAATTCACTGCATTTAGCAAAACCCAACAAGGGGAGACCTAACTAAGTAACTCTAGATAATCTTTATGAACATATAGAATCACTAGATAAATGTAGATAAGAAAGAGAAGCCAAACTTCAAACATAGTTAGAAACAAGTGAAATGAGCAACAAAGCTGCTTATACCCGCCTCTTAGAAATATGTTAATGTAATAGTTGTAGGTAATCCAAAGTGAAAAGTTAAAATAATAATGAAACATTTAAAACTTGTAACAATGTATTACTTATGCATTGCCTAAAATCAAAATGGAAATAAGAGTGGCTACTCCATGTGTTTAAAAGTTGAAGTACAATTGAACAAATTTAGGTTATAGTAACTATTGACAATGTCACAAGTGTAAATTGAAGTTTTCAAAACGATCTTAAAATAAATAAATTGATGAATAAAAGATGTGGCGTATTAGTCCTATCCATAACACTCCAAAGTATAACTGAACTGGAACACATGAAGTACTTTCTTGGCTTGTAAGGAGGTCAGGGGTCAAGGGTTATATCCCACCCAAGAGTATAAGGAGGCAAGAGGTAAAAAAAACTCCCTTTAGTGGGATAAGCTTCCTTCTTCTATTTAATGCCATCTTTGGGTTAGGTGATAAGGGATAATGTGTTAGGTAAATCCACTTGCTTGCTACTTGCTTGAGGTGAGAGTACAACTATTAAGCAACGCATGACACTAGCGTGGAGGTTTACAAGCCCAGATACTAGCTTTTGAGGGATGCCTTACAGGGCTTACCAGAACAAGTAACCATTACTTTCTTCCGATAATAGAATTATTCCTTTCAATTGGCTAGATTGTTTTAAGGAAATATTTCCATAAAAATGATATATTATTACAAGGGGATATTTCCTCCATAGAAGGAAGATGATTCTCTGAGAGAAGAAGGAAGTTTGTTTTGTTGGTCAGTTTGCACAGGTTGTTGCATAGGTTTTGTCATTAATGTCAAACTTGAAGATGCACGGTGGTTTGTTGAGAGTTCCTTTGGAATTCAGGAATCAAAGAAAGGAGGAGTTTCAACCTTCGACATCGCGATTTGCGAAATGCCGAAATGCGAAAATCCGAAATATGAAAGGCTAAAACGCGGTCGTGGGACCATCGATCGGAGAAAAGTGTATATCGGGAAATTAGAAGTCAAATGAAGGAAATGTGATAGCATTCCAACTTGTGAAATGCCGCAATAAGAAAATCTGAATGCCGAAATACTGAAAGGGACACACATCACATGATTCCGGGAGTTTCTATTTCGGGATTCCGAGAGTTTCTATTTCAGGATTTTTGCATGGTAAGCAAAAACTTCAACATCACGAAGTCCTGAATGCCGAAATACCGAAACCACGACAACCATCCATATCGATGAATGATTAAGTCATATCCGTTGGATTAAGCATTGGAAGAGTAATATAAGAGTCGTATATGACCGTTGATCTGACTCCATTTCGGAGTTTTGGATACCGGGAGTTGGAGTGTCAAGAAACTTCATCACATAAATGCCGAAATGTTGAAATGAAAAACACCGAAATACCGGGGATTGTGACTTGGAGTGTCAAAACACCTCATCACATAAATGCCAAAATGTTGAAATGAAAAACACCTAAAGACTGGGGTTCATGACTTGGAGTGTCGAAACACTTCATCAAAAGAATGCCGAAACACCGAAATGCGAAACGCAAAAATACTGAAATGCGAAATGCATTTCGATTAACCTGTGGTCATGACCAATGGACATATGGGTTAGCACAAGTGGCTTGCCAAAGCGCTCAAGGGTTATTCCGTGCTGAAAAATCAAAACAGATGTATGTTCATCGAACGATGCTGATTAAATTTTTAAACTGATCATGTGGATATTGTTTGTCTTGATGCCTTGACCAATAATAATTACTGTAAGGAAGTTATTCAATTATTGTAACTGATTCTTTGAATCTTGAGGGTTCAATTGTACGCACTGATGATACAGGAAGATATATAAAGTGAATGTTGCATGAAAAGAAAAAAAGAGAGAGAGGATGATGGAAGATATATGGCTCTGTAAAATTTGAGGAAGAGAAAAGATAGAGGAAGGAAGACACATACACAGATTGATAAATCTAAGTGGTCTGGTCAAGAATGAATTGTGCAGAGAGGATTTGAATGCTTAATCTTTGACAGAGAAGATAAAGAGTTGGTTTGCAGGTTCTTAGTGACAAATAATGATTTCAGGGTGGTAGGGAGGAGCAAGGGGAAATTGTAAAAGTCTCCTATACAAGTTGGTGCTTGTACATCTGGGAGTTGTAGCTTCCATTCAATAGGTGTTGAAGAAACAGAGGTAGCAGCCTCATCTGGGTTGTAGCTCAGATAAAATAAGAATGTAAAGAGGAGTTGGAGCTTGCCTTTCATTCATAAGAAGAAGAGGTTTTTCCCTTTTGGGTTTCCTCATGAAAAATCACCGTGTCACTGTTTCATTTATGTGATTGTATATTTATTGGTTAAATGTATTACTGCAAGTTAAATGTTAAAGGCATGATTTATTGATTAATAAGCAATCTTCTTATAAAATGAAAGAAATTTTATACAACTAATTCACCCCCCCCTCTTAGTTGACTTATCCTGTTGTACAATTGGTATCAGAGCAAGGTTACTTCAAGATATCAGTTTAACCACTGGAAGTTTTTGATCATTCATAATGGATAAGAAGTCAGAATTTACAAAACATGGATTACCTTTATTTGATGGTCATAATTATTCTTTTTGGAGTATTAGGATGAAGTTGTTTTTACAAACTCAAGGAGTAGATATCTGGCAGGCTGTACTAAATGAATATAAAGTCCCAGCAACCATTCCAATAGATGCTACAGGTAAGAGACTCTATGAGAGTAATTCCAAGGTTAAGTATGCAATACTAGGAGATCTAGCAGGGTCATAATTTGTTAAAGTTATGCATTGTGCATCAACAAAAGAAATATGGGATAAATTGAAAAACGTATATGAAGGAGACACTAAGGTAAAGAGTGCTAAGCTACAATCATATAGAAGTCAATTTGAAAGCTTGAAAATGAAAGAATCTGAAGATATAGCTACCTAATTTCTTTGTATTGATGAAGTTGTTAATACCATGAGAGGTCTAGGAGAAACAATTAATAATAATATTATTGTGAAAAAGGTACTTAGATCACTTCCTGCAAGATTTGATTCAAAAATATCTGCATTAGAAGAAAGAAAAGATCTTGATACTTTAGAAATGGATGAATTACTTGGAATACTAACAACAAATGAGATGAGAACCTCTGGTGAGAATTCTTTCAGGAAAGAAGCAGCTTTCAAGGTAGCAAAGAA
>ML810444.1:100886-117922 GCA_009831015.1 Picea engelmannii
AACATAAACCTTTCATTATTATTTTTAACCCTCTACTTGTAACTCTATATTAACCCAATTTACTTAGCAATTATCATTAATGAGACAATGCAGATTAACCTTCTCTACATAACACTTCTAACTTAGTGTGACATGGTATATCCTTTTTATATTTTAATATTTTCCTTAGGATGACCATTTTAGACCCTAAATTTACTCTAAATCTTCAAGAATTATGCAAAATTCATTTTGATTTTAGGGTTTCATATAGTGAAGTGTGGTTTTTTAAAGTTAATAAGGTGTTTACTATATTGTTTCAACCGAGAAGTGTCTTCTAGAATATACATGTCTTCGAAGGTTTTTGTAATGAACCAAAAATTTGTGTTAAAGGTCGAGCTTAGTTTCCATGTAAGGAGGAGATTGAAGAGAATGATATTGAAAGTGAAGGATGACTATGTTAGATTTTCATTAGTTTCGTTAACATTATATTTACCATAGCGCTTTTATCTTCTTTTAACATTCAATAATCATATACTGAAATATATAAGTAGCAGATAAACAAGCACAAGAAGACACAAATTTTATCTTTGGAAAACCCCAAATATGGGGGAAAAGCCTAACCAAATTTTCTTAGAGAGAATATTCCAATACAACCATGAACAAGCTCTATTCACAAGAGAAAACCAACAATGAAGAAACCCTGATAACAAATACTTATCTCTTCTTCTTGTCAAACCCTAGCGAGGGTAGACAACTGAGTAGCACCACAAAAATGGCACAAGATAGGCGCATCACTAGAGAAAGATATCGCACCACAAAACTTGTAACATCTCCACTATAATCCCTAGTTTGATTAATGATTATGTAGATATAATATGTGGCTATGACCAAGCGATGTAATATGAAAATTGTGTTTCCTTGTTTTATTAATAAAAATGTGACGTCAACTTCTAAGGGGACATGGAAAAGAGAAGGGGTATGAATTAATCCACAAGAGGGGGAAGTGTCCAGAATAATGGTCAAGAGGGGTCCAAGGGGGAAAATACCGATGTATATTAACTTAACCCATTTCCCCTAAAATTGATATTGTATATGAACCTTCCCATTTTTGATTGAGTGTTCCCAAAGCCAATCATTGAATACATGTAAGAGGATGGGTGTGAGTGGTCACATCCAAAAGTTATTGGGAAAATGGGGGTTGAGTAAAATCAACTTGGGGAAGAGTGTGAGTCAATAAAGGCAATAAAAAGAGAGGAAATTCGAATGGGTTGGGGGGACAACATATTTGACAGGGAGTTTTTGGTGCATGAGAGGAAGAGGAGAGAAAGAAACAGAGATGGGAGCTGATGCAACCATGGAGGGGGAATTCTAGAGAAAGCTGGAGCATAATAAGAGAGAAATGGACCTGGAAACCTGAAGAGCCAGGTTTTCAGTCCTGAAGAGTGAACTCCTGTGTGAGTTGCACTAAAACAACAAGTGTTTGTTGTTGGTTTGCTGATAGTTTTCCTAGAAACAATTTCCCCTGAGTTCCCAGCTGAGATATTCCCAACTTCCTATGCCAGCGAGACCCTGATAAATGAATGGGATGCCCGAGGGACTGATATCGGTGAAGGGGTACATTCTTTGGGTTGGACAGGTCAAGAGGAAGAAAGCTGGTGGAAAATCAAGATAGTTGTAGGAAAATATCATTTGGGTTGAGAGTTTATGAGCTATGATTGGACTGTGTGAGACCACCCTCTTTTGTGGATTACTAGTCTCAGCTCGAGGGTGATTGGCTGTTGATATTTGGAACAATTAGTCTATGGTTGGGTGGAATTTCCATCCCAAGAAACTTTTTTCACAATTGTTGTGAAAATATAAGTGTCTTATCTTGCTATTATGTTAAATTATGTATGTAATTGTTGTGCATGAACTCTGTGTATTTGGAAGTGATTTATATGTTGTTGTGATGAGTTGTTTAGATGAATGTCATGTTGATTATTAACATGTTGTAGATGTTTCTATTTTGTGGTTATGGACAATAGCTAAATATATTCTAATTCGTAGCTGTAAGATACAAGAAATCAACTAACTGCAAATTAATTAACTAATTATCAGAATTTTCATTTTTATGATTATTTCGTGCCGTAATGTCACTCAGATGGGTTGGGGGACATTACATTATGGTATCATAGCTTCTGGTTCAAACACTGGGCTTGTATGGGACAAGATGGCTACGAATTCGTGAAATTCCTTGTTGCATATTTTGTTTGTGAGCGATTTGGGGGAAGAATGTATATTTTAGAGAGAAATCCTGAATTTTTGTGAGAAAAATATGAGTTTTAATGGATTTAGATGGTTTGAGAGGGTTAATGGAGTAGAGCGGTGAAGTTGCAGGTCGAAGTTCGACCTGAAATGGTCAAAATTTGAGTTTTAATGGCCACCTATAGAGTTACAGGAAGTTTGGAGAATCGACGTCTGAGATCGTGTTTGATCTCATGATTGACGACCGAGATTCATCATGATAAATTCAAAAATTCCTAAGGATTTGACCATTTGAAAGGTTGATGGGATAAACAACCAGGATTAGATCGGGGGTTGTGAAAGGGAGCCATAGCATTTTATTTTCCAAGTGACCTCAAGTTTGAGTCCACAAACTTAACCAAATCTCGAATAAGTCTTAAGAGTCTAGACTTCTAGGGCTTGTCAAAGTTCCATATGACTAGGATCCTGGAACCCTGCACTACGCTCAAAGGGGGCTAAGCCTTCTGAGCTTCAGGACTTCGGATGTTTCGAGCTCCGAGATGTTAGAACTTCACAACACTCTAATCCTACTGAAGGAAACCTGCTGACATGGTTACCAAAGCGTTTGACCGACAATTGGAGGTTTCTTATCTGCTATTGTGGAATCTGCCTTATCATTAAAACCTGACCAGATTTTAAGTCGCGAAGTGATGTGGGCCATATATCTAAGGATATTTAGAATCCTTCCTAACCGTTGGATATATGCTACGGTCAAATTAGATGTTGATCCACTACGGGTTAAAAGGTGTTAAATGACCTGAATCCTTGAATGCCGAAGTCACAAAGTGAAGTGGGCCGTAGATCTAACGATACTTTGGGATCCTTATCGATCGTTAGATCAAGTATAGTGGAAGTGTTAGGGTCCTAACCCGCACATAGGTAGAACAATATATTCGGATGTAATAAAGGTCAATATTAATAAGGCCTTTCAATAAAATAGAATAAGGCGGATGTAAGAAGACCTAATAGAAGATTCAACTTCTAGAAGGATCTTCCTCTAGATGCTTCTTTTTAGTATAAATAAGAGTCGAGGGTATGAGAACCCTAGCTTGGATATTATTGTAATAGAGCTCTGCTCAACTGGAGGTTTCCCCCTTGAAGAGGCCCGTGAACATTGCTTTCATATTCAAAGTGCTATTTCTGTTGTTATTCTTATATCATTTCAATGTTATTGTGGTGAATATTCTGGTTATATTGTTGTTATTCTTCCATTACTAGCATTTTATTTTTGTTCTGCATACATTTTATATCTGGTATATTACAGGAAGGATAGGGTAAGTGGTACCTTCAACCGACAACAAGAAACCATCCCTTCTTTATGATATATTCGGTAGGTAAACCTTCGATCCTTAAATGGATTAAGACCTGTAAGGGACGCGAAGTCGCGAAGTAACGCGAGCCATAGATATAAGGATCCTTCAGGACCCTTCCTGACTGTCAGCTGTGAGTTACGATCATTTGACCTTGACCCAATTCAGGCGCAAAATATTTTGGAACGACCAGAATCCACGAATGCCAAAATCGTGAACCAACACGAGCCGTTGATCTAGAGATCCTTTGGGATCTCTCTCAACTGTTAAATCGGGTATAGTGGAAGGATAGAGTAAGTGGTACTATTAACCATTAGATCGAGGGGAGGAATTCTAGATAAATGTGGGCCATAGATCGAGGATCCGTTGGGATGTTTTATCAACCATTCAATCTACTAGTGGATGGATAGCATAAACACTTCGGTGAAGTATTACTTCGGGAAACATAAGGTACAAGGTGTAAGAATATCCCAAAGGCCGGAATATGTGGCAAGGAATTCTAGAAATTCAGAACTCCAAGAGATTTGACATGTTGGTGCACATGCCAAACGCTAAAGCAATGAAAGATAAAGGCCAAAATACGTGGCGAGAAATTACAAAACTTCGGAACTCTGAGATATTCGAGGGTATAGGAGGGTGTGTTACATGAAAAAACAACGAAGCATGGAAGCGTCGACATTTCCCTCATCGAAGTGTCCAACTTCGATAAATTATGAAGTAAAGAAAAACCCCAGCCGTCCATCACAACTAATGATTAATCGAGAGCCGTTGATCATAGAGGCTTGGAGGTGACTAGGATTCGTTGGAGTTGTGGGAAGTGGAGATCAAGCCGTCCATCAAGGACATAGATCAACGGAGGAGAGAGAAATCACATTTGAAGTTGAAAGGGAATTGATTATCAGGAGGTCATGCGCTTTGATCAGGACCGTTAGATAACTCGACTACGTGTTGAAAAAGGATCTGTGTGTGCAATGAGGATGGATTTAACAAGTGGTCATGTTGGAATGCACAGACTATAGATCTCGATGATTGATTAAGTCACAAACGTTGATGAAAACACCTGAGGAGTGTGAATTTAGTATAGGACCCTTGCCAAGTCTAAACCTTGTGTTAGGGCTGGATAGTTTGAATTGTCAAATCGAAGGGTTGATAGAATATCCACCATAGATTCCAGAGTGGAAAGAGTCCTTCGGACTTCGAAACTTCGGGGAATTTTGTAGACCTGTACAAGAATATCAAAGGGGCCGAAGGCTTGGTATTTGTGAATACCGAGAGATATTCCCTACAACCCGCAACCATGTCATCATCAGGGGATGACAACCCAGGTCACGACCATGCCATGTTATATAGTGTAAGAGAAGTGAAGTTACGTGGATTCCATGTGGTGAAGGGGATGGCCGTTGGCCAAAGATGCCCTAAAAAAATTCATAAGGCTATAGCTTTCAACCAGAGCTCGATTTTGGGCAAGGTTTCATTCATTGGGAAGTTGTTTCAGGGAGGAATGCATCAAGCAAATCAAAATTTGAATTGGTGCAATATGTCCTTCATAAATTGTTGAAGAATTGACTTGTATCCTATATGGTGAGATGTTTTATGCTATGAATATTTCTAACAGTAATTATTTTATGCACATCTCTTGTGGAATTAGAGGTACATAAATAAACTTTATTTTTTATATGAGGACTAGAGTCATGGAAGATGCTCAAGGATCTTACAGACACAAGGAAGAGATCAAAGGTCTGCATATCAACAAGGGGAATGCTGAGACAAAGTCAAAAGGAAGAAGAGATAGGAAAGAGCTTGTCACTATGAGAAGTCTGCATAGGGAAGTGCAGAGCTACAGGGCTGATAATGAAAGGATTATGAAGGCTCATGAAGAGATACTTCAGATATTGAATATGTTGCATAAGGAAGTCAACAAGGATTCTGGTACCAAGCTAGAAACTAGTGCTAGACAAGTATTGACATCTAGATCCCATAGCAAAAGGGATGATCATGGAAATTGTTAGCACCAATTCTTGCAAGCGGGGTGTTTTTTTCCCGATTTTAGACCCTTGATGTAGAATGCGAAGAAATGGGGTGTGAAAACCCATCAAATGCTTTCTATTCCAAGGCCGCAGCCTAAGTGCCGAGTGCAACCCATAGGAGAAGTTCATTTTGGGTTTAAAATCAAGCGAGCGAGCAGTCTGATTTCAACGGCAAGGATCAATTAGCGAAGCAGATCGACGGTCAGCGGGAAATCTCAGTTAACAGAGTTTTGCCATGATTAGTGTGACAGAGAGCGCTTATATTACATTCATCAAATGATCAGGACCATCCATCTAGAGGGAGGCGTGGAACGCGATTAGGCCATGTCGCCACTTCGCCCATTGCGACCTTGAAGCACTTTTCTTTGCAACTGGGTTCCCAGAGATGCAAAGTGCCGAAGGCATATCAGATTCGGGCCCATAGTATCACGAAGCAGTCTCAGCCGTCCATCCAAAAGGGACACGTGGTGCGTGATTAGGCTCCTCGCCTTTTTTCCCATCGTGAATTTGAAGCAAAGGAACAGCCTCTTCCTATCCGCAAGACGCAAAGTGCCGAAGGCGTCCCAGACCCGGGCCCACAATATTGCCGAGAGGATCGGGATCGATCATCAGAAGGACACGCGGTGCAAGATCTGAGCCACGGGTGGGGCCTTTCAGGATTTTCATAGTGAAACTGTCGACGTCATCTCAGCTGTTCAATCCAAAGGATGCGTGGAGCAATATCTAGTCGCGTCGACATTTCAACATTCGGGATTTCAAAGGGTAAGGGCTCCTCATCATTTCACATCTCGAAACCCTAAACCCTAAAGTGATGAAAGCGCCTAGAGTCGGGCCCACAATTTTGGCGCCTGGTCACAATGGAGCATTCTTGGAGAAGGGGTGCTAACATTTATCACGTGGCAAGGCAGGTCCCGAAGCGCCGAAAGCATCTCAGCCATCCATTCTGCAGGGACACATGGTGTGCGATTAGGCTTTTCTCCTTTTCGCCCATCATGACTTTGAATCACAAGAAGCAGCTCCTTCATAGCTACGAGATGCAAAGCACTGAAAGCATTCAAGACTCAGGCCCACAGTATCGTCAGAAGATCTCAACCGTCCATCCAGAGGGACGCGTGGCGCGTGATTAGGCTATGTCGTCATTTTGCCTATTGTAGCTTTGAAGCATGAGGAACGGCCTCCTCTCAGTCATGAGACGCGAAGTGCCGAAAGCACCTTTGAATATAGGCATAGGGTCAGAGCCCATAGTCACTTGGGGGTGACAGAAAGAGCTGTACGAAGGGGGTCGAAGCGTCGAGTTTAGCTGCAGAAGGAATCACCATGTTCTCCAGGTGCCAGTTCAAATTGATCTCGATCATGATACCTTCTCAGAGTGAATGAAGAAGAGAGAGGGTGGTTGAAACCCCGCCTCACTCATTAATTGTGAGGTATGGATGTCCCGACAGGAAGTCTGCCCGAGATGGTCCTCTGTACTGGTTTTCCCACAGAAGCCATGCTGATGTCCTCGACTCACCAAGGAAGTCTGCGCATGCTAATTCGACATTTAAGGGCTCAACTACCCCTTAGCATGAGCCATGTAGAGTTAAGATGGCGTATGATAGAGGAGTGCATGCCAGATTTGATTGAAGAGACGCCCCATCCTGAAAGTCTAGCACGCCTCTTTTATGTGAATTTTTCTAAGTATATGTACTCAGGTTTTGTATTGTGTTTAGTATCGATGGTTGAGCAAGGCTCCCAATTGTAAAAGATTTAACGAAGCATTGGTTATTCTGGTTATGCATTAACTCTTGAGACTTATTGCCTTATGAATGTCAGTTTCTTTCATATCTTTGTTTTTACTGTGTTAGAATAGCTCGGAATTGGAGGATCCATTCGAGTTGTAGCTGTTATAGGATGATGTAGGTTGGATCACTATAACAGCTGCGTTGTCTCTAATCGGTCTTGTGATTTTCTCAATGCTGAATGACTTGGAATTGGAGGATCCAGTCAAGTCACCCCTTCAGTTCCCCGAAACTCTGAACTAAGAGGATCTTGCATTTAGAGTTTTTCTTCTGCAAACTGCTGAAAGGCCTGTTGCCTGAGGTAGTTTTTCTCACTCCTCTCACCAAGTCTTCCACCTGCTCATTTTACAATCAACCCACTGACTGAATTTAGATCAAGACCTCCTTTGTTCTTTACATACCAGACCTAGTCCCTGAGCTAGAGTGATTCCATCCTGGGTCTCTAACCATTTGATCACCCATCAAACTTATCGTGACATAAAACTGATGGGCATTGGGCTCTGCTCCTGTCTCAATCCAGTAGTGACTTCTGACGCTAACATTTTTGGTGCCGTTGCTGCGGATGAAGTTGAAAATTTTCCCCGGGATTGAACGACATTGAGCCTCTGATTCTGAAGGTGCATCAGGCATCGGAGCCTTTGAAGATTTCTACTGTGCACCTGGCGACTCCATTGTGATGACTCCACTGGAGCGAGCCCGGTGTTTTAGTTGTGGCTTCCAGAGGCAGACATATGTGGTCTCATCCACAACTACCTCTAGCTACACCTGTCACTGATCCGGAGGTGGTTTTCAGAAAAGGAAAGGCTTCTGAAGGGGAAACTTCTACTACCAAACCAGGTAATCTGCCATCTCCTTCTATAGAAACTCCATTTTCTTATTCTTAGCTTCCTAGCAAGCCTGTTTCTGAGGTTTCCCATTTCCTGAATTGTGGGAGTGTTCCTGTTGAGTTTTCTCCTCCTGGTCTAGCATTAGAAGGAGAAATCCTTGTCACTCCCCTCTCCCCCGAAGCTCTACCGTGGCGTGAACCTAGGACCACAGGAGACTTCCCCACTTCTATCTTTACCACTCCTCCTCTTGTTACCGTTGCCACTTCTGCACAGAGAGAAGCATCTGCAGACTCAAGCTCGTTATCCTTCTCCCTAAATCCCTCGTTGTTTCCTGGAAACTCCTTCCCAGTATCCCCTTTTCGAACCCCTTCTCCCCCGAGTTCCCCTCCACCTAATATTCCCATGGCAGGAGTTAATCCCCCCATGACCAGAATGGAGGCCATTATAGCTGCTAGGTATGCTCCCCTTATGTTACCACAGCCTCTTAGTGCCCTTCCAGCAGATGGATACCTTAAGCAACTACCCAAGTTCACAGGTGAAGGGGACATAGCTACAGAAGAACACCTTGAAGCCTTTTACAGCTTCACAGATGATCACGCTATCATGCATGCAAATGTATGGATGAGAATTGTTGTCCATAGCCTTGAAGGCAAAGCTAGGAAATGGTTTAGAGCCATACCTCCTGGATCTATAGATGGGATTGAGGCTTTGGATAGCGCCTTTCTAAGACAATGGGGAGACAAAAAAGACTTCATGTATTACATGACAAAGTTTGGGTCCTTGAAGAGAAAAGAAGGAGAGTCTGTCTCTAACTTCTCTAAGAGATTCAATAAGATGTATCATAAAATCCCCGCTGAGATTAAGCCCTCAGAAGCCTCTGCGAAGATCACTTATGCTAGCGCTTTTGATCCCGATTTATGCCTTCTGTTGAGGGAAAGGAGAGCAGCTACTCTAGCACACATACAGGACATGGCCATAGAAGTAGAGTCTAATATATTGGCTATTGAACAACTTAGGAGTAAGGCTGATAGAGACATACCCATGAGGAGAGATAATGCCTCCTCATCGTATTCTTCTCCCCTTCCTCCTCAAATGGATGAGGTAACTAAAGTGCTGAAATATCTCTTGGCTAGGATGGAGAAGTGGGAGTTATAGGGGAAGCCCACGTACAGAAACACCCAGAATACTGACAACAGAGGTTTCAGGAGGCCTGGTAACAATATGCCACAGACTTTGCCAAAGGAACAAAGGAGAAGAGACAGAGATGATCAGAGGATTCAGACCCCTCTCCAAAACAACATGGTTGCTCATGAGGAAGGAGAGGGGGTAGAAGAACTTGACCCTAAAATTCACTGCATCGAGGAAACTTCCCCGTTTCCTCATTTGACTCAATCTGCATATCAAGAATCCTTTATCAACACTCAAATCAATGAGTTTAGTAAAGGGGAAAAGGCCAACAACACCCCTAACAGATACAATATCAAGTCAAAAAAGAAAGAAGGAAATTTTGATAGTGTAAATGCCTACTAAAGATGCAACAACCACTACTAAAGAAAAGAAAGCACAGAATGCTTCGCCAACAGCCAAGGAACCCGCCTCCGAGGTAAGGGAATATCCTAAGTCTCTCTCCTCCTTTAGTTTTGAGCATGAGATTAAGAAGATTAGAATTCCTGTACCCCTATTCGAGCTAGTTAAAAATGAAGATTTCAAAAGGTCGCTCGCCAAGATGCTACAATCTGACCCCCCCAGCCTTCCATGGACTCAATAAATATACAAGATGAAAAGCCAACAGTCGTCCTGGGTCCCATGGTAGAAGATAGAGATGATTCATCCCCTCCCTTCTACACCTCCTTGAAGATACATGATAAAGTGTTGCATAATTGCCTCATGGATTCAGGAGCTTCCTACAATCTCATGCCCAAAATAGTCATGGAAGAGTTGGGACTGGAAGTGACAAAGGCTTATCATGATTTGTACTCTTTTGATTCAAGGAGGGTGCAATGTCTTGGAGTCATCAAAGATTTGGTGGTCTCTTTATTTCAGCTACCAATGAAGAGTGTGGTCATGGACATTGTGGTAGCTGATGTTTCCCCCAATTTTGGCATGCTGTTGTCTAGGTCTTGGATTAAAAATCTTGGAGGAACATTGTAGATGGATCTCACATATTCCACCATTCTAGTCTTTGGAGGGGAACAGAGGAGGTTGTACAGAGAGGCCCAACTAGCCTATATAATCAATGATGAAGCCAATCCTACCAACCATCCTATCTTTTCCCTTGACACCGATTTAGGTTCCAGTCTACTGCATCTCACTAATGCTCCCGAGCCTCTTCTAAAACTTAGAAAGAAACCCACCACTTCTCATGAATTTTCTTCCCCCATCACCTCCATCTGGGAGTTTTTTGATGGAGCCTCTTCCAGGGAAGGCGCTAGTGCTGGAATATTTTTTGTGTCACCTGCTCAGGAAACCATATCTCTGTTATATAAGATAGAATTTGAAACAACCAACAATGTGGTAGAATATGAATCTCTTATTCTAGGATTAAGAGCTACAAAGGAAATGAGAATTCAGGAGGTAGCAGTGTTCAGAGATGCAGAATTGGTAGTCCAGTAGATCATAAATGCTTATCAGGCTAAGCATCCTCGACTCAGGAGTTACAGAATTGAGGTATGGGACCTAATTGACAGTTTCTTCTCAGCATTTAACATTTCTTTCGTCCCAAGAGAGAAGAACATAGTGGCAGATTCCTTGGATACATCAACAAGCAATTTCAAAGTGCCCTTGCCACCCAAATGCAGATACGAAGTGGAAGTAAAATACAGGCCCTCTATACCCGACAATGTCAAACATTGGAAGGTGTTCGAGGATGATCTTGAGATCAAAATATTCTTAGAGACTATCGAAGAATTTTCAGAAATGCATATTGACCAAGACTCTGCCTCTAAAGAAAAGCTTGATGGGGGTAATTTTCTGAATAAGATTGTATATCATAGCATTGTGCAGCTACCCAACAATCATATTCCAAGGGGACTGGTTCCTTTGGAAAGGATTTTTGATAGAAATGATGTGGCATTAAAAGGGGAAATCTCAGAGGATGACGCTGATACAACTCAGTGCAACATTGGAATTGAGAATGAACCCAAGTTTGTCAAATTGTCCAGAAGTCTGACAAAGGAGCAGAGGGATGAATATGCTGAACTATTGAGGGAGTTTGCTGATGTCATTGCCTGGACCTATGAAGATCTCAAAACATATGACACTTATGTCATTGATCATAAAATCCCATTGAAAAAGGAGGCAAAGTCATTTAGGCAGAAGCTAAGACAGATCAATCCTATGTTGCTGCCTATCATGGAGAGGGAAGTGAAGAAGCTGCTGCAGGCCCAGATCATCGTGCCACTAAGATATTTAGAGTGGGTGGCCAACTTGGTCCCAGTAAGGAAGAAGAATGGAGAAATCAGACTCTGTGTAGATTTTAGAAACTTGAACAGGAGCTCACGAAAGGACAACTATCCCTTACCAAAAATGGAACATATATTGCAGAGGGTAACAGGAGCATCCAGGATTTCCATGATCGATGGCTTCTTTGGCTACAATCAAATCTCTGTTCTTCTCGAGGATAGGGAAAAGACGACATTTGCCACTCCATGGGGCACATTCATGTATGCTAAAATGCCTTTTGGATTGATGAATGCAGGGGAAACATTTCAACGTGCCATGGACACAGCTTTCATCGGGGAAAGGGATAAGTTTGTGGTCATCTACCTGGATGACATAACATTCTTTTCCAAATCTGATAAAGAACACTGTTGTCATCTCAGGAAGGTTTTTCTGAAATGTAGGAGTTTTGACATTTCATTGAATCCCAATAACTCTCTGTTTGCCATGAAGGAGGGAAAGTTACTGGGTCACATAGTATCAGTCGAAGGAGTCAAGATTGATCCTAGTAGAGTTGAGGCAATACATGCCTTATCAATCCCAAGATCCAGGAAGGAGGTCCAATATTTCCTTGGTAAGATTAATTTTCTAAGGAGATTTGTTTCTAACTTTGTTGAAGGGGTAAGACTTATAACAACCATGTTGAGGAAAGGAAATGAAGTGAGGTGGACTTCTGAATCACAAAGTTCCTTTGAGAAGATAAATAAGGCCTTAACTGAAGCTCATGTGCTTATCAGTCTAGATTACTCAAAGGATTTCCTTATTTTCTCTTTTGCCTCACCTGACACAGTGGCTGCTATTTTATTACAGACAAACGAGGCTGGGCTAGAGTAGCCTATTGCCTATTTTAGTAGAGATCTGAGGGATGCCGAAGTCAGGTACAAAATTATGGAGAAGTAGGTCTATGCCCTGGTAAAGGCTCTCAAAGCATTTAGAACCTATTTCCTGCAGTAAAAAATCATTGCCTATGTCCCCTCAGCCGCTGTTAAAGACATTCTTATTCAACCCGACATAGACGGGAGGAGGAGTAAGTGGATAACCAAGATCCTTGAGTTTGACTTAGAAATAAGGCCTACCAAATTAATCAAAAGTCAGGGTTTAGCTAAGCTGTTGGATGAAGCAAATTACAAATATTTGGGGGTAGGTGTCATCAATGAATGCTCAGAAAATCAGTAGGATCAGCTGTCTGATATAGACCCTCAAGCAGAACCCCTATTGGCTTGATGTCCCTGGTATAAGGATGTCGTATATTTTTTGCAGGAGTTGCAGCCTCCAAATGGCCTGCAAAGAAACAAGGCAAGAGCTCTGAAGCTCAAAGAAGTAAGATACTGCCTTGTTGATCAAGTTTTATATTGCAAAGATCCCCTGGGGGTGATTTTGAAATGTATGAATCCACAAGAGGCTGATAGGATCATGGTTGAATTTCATGATAGCCGCTGTGGAGGGCATCATTTCTGGAAAGCCACAACCTACAAAATCCTCAGGGCTGGATACTACTGGCCCATCATATTCATTGACATATGCAGAAAGGTTAGAGCCTGTATCAAATGTCAAAGATTTGCAGGAAAGCAATAGCTCAAGTCTTTACCTTTAAATCCTGTGGTTTTTTCGGGACCTTTCCAGCAATGGGGCCTAGATTTTATTGGAGAAATCCACCCTGCTTCTAGTGGGAAACACAGATGGATCCTAATTGCCATGGATTTCTTTACTAAATGGATAGAAGCTATTCCCACTAGGAGTGCTTCCCACAAGGTAATCATTGGATTCCTGGAAGACCTCATCACAAGAGTCGGCTGCCCAAGAAAGATCATCACTGATAACACAGCCTCTTTCAAGGATGAGCCTTTAGCCAAGTTCTGTGAACAATTTTGGATCAAACTAATTCACTCCACCCCATACTATCCCCAGGGCAATGGTTTAGTAGAGTCCTCCAACAAAATCCTGATAAGGATCATCAAAAGACTATTGGAGGACAACAAAAAGGCTTGGGATTCAAAGTTGAAATTCGCTCTATGGGCCGATCGAGTGATCACAAAGAGATCTATAGGCATCTCCCCTTTCCAATTAGTTTTTGAAGCAGAAGTTGTTTTCCCTTCTCAGCTAGCCGTTCCTGTAGAAAAGTTCTTCCAGGATTATCAAGAAGATCCTGATGACATGATCAGAAGAGCTCATCAATTGGTGGAATTCCAGCAGGCTAGAGAGCAGGTAATGGATAGAATTCAAGACCATCAACAGAAGGTCAAACTAGCTTTTGACAGGAAGTTCAAGAAGAAGGAGTTTGATATCAGGGATTTGGTGCTTAAGTGGGATTCACCCATACAGGATAAGGGTAAACACAACAAGTTTGACGCCCTATGGATCGGGCCCTTCAAAATATCTGAGGTTTTCTCAAACAACACGTACAAGTTTCAAGATTTGGAGGGTTAAGAGGTTTTCAATAGCCCAGTAAATGGGCATTTTCTGAAGAAATGTTTTGTTTGAGCCTTAGACGGCTCCTTTGTTTGTAAATATTGTCCTTTTGGTTCTTTGCTTATTTTCATTTTTTATTTTCCGGCTTAGTAAATGACTCTATAGCCCAACAGAAGGCACTGAAGCTGCAAAATGAGTTCTTAGAGAATCACGGGGATGACTCTATCCCCCATGGAGCCTAATGTTAGCACCGATTCTTGCAAGCGGGGTGTTTTTTCCCGATTTTAGACCCTTGATGTAGAATACGAAGAAATGGGGTGTGAAAACCCATCAAATGCATTCTAGTCCAAGGCTGCATTCTAGTCCAAGGCTGCAGCCTAAGCACCGAGTGAAGCCCACAGGAGAAGTTCATTTCAGGTTTAAAATCAAGCGAGCGAGCAGTCTGATTTCAACGGCAAGGATCAATTAGTGAAGCAGATCGACGGTCGGTGGGAAATCACAGTTAACAAAGTTGCGCCATGATTAGCACAATGGAGAGCGCTTATATTACATTCATCAAATGATCAGGACCATCCATCCAGAGGGATGTGTGGCGCGATTAGGCTATGTCGCCACTTCACCTATCACGACCTTGAAGCGCTTTTCTTTGCAACGAGGATACCCGACACGTGAAGTGCCGAAGGTGTCCCGGACCCGGGCCCACAGTATCATGGAGCAGTCTTAGCCGTCCATCCAAAAGGAACACATGGTGCACGATTAGGCTCCTCGCCTTTTCGCCCATCGTGACTTTGAAGCACAAGGAGCAACCTCTTCCTATCCGCGAGACGCGAAGTGATGAAGGCGTCCTGAACCCGGGCCCACAATATTGCCGAGAGGATCGGTACCGATCATCAGAAGGACACGCGACACAAGATCTGAGCCACGGGTGGGGCCTTTCAGGATTTTCATAGTGAAACCACCGACGTCATCTCAGCCGTTTGATCCAAAGGATGCGTGGCGCAAGATATAGTCGCGTCGGCATTTCGAAATTCGAGATTTAAAAGGGTAAGGGCTCCTCATCATTTCACATCTCAAAACCTCGAACCTCGAAGTGCCGAAAGCGCCCAGAGTTGGGCCCATGATTTTGGCTCCTGGTCACAAAGGAGCAGGCTTGGAGAAGGGGCGCTAATGTTTATTGCGTGGCAAGGCAGGTCCTGAAGCACCGAAAGCATCTCAGTCATCCATTCCACAGGGACACGTGGTGCGCGATTAGGCTTTTCGCCTTTTCGCCCATCGCGAATTTGAAGCACAAGAAGTAGCTCCTTCATAGCTACGAGATGCGAAGCGTCGGAAGCATTCAGGACTCGGGCCCACAGTATCGTCGGAAGATCTCAACCATCCATCCAGAGGGACGCATGGCGCGTGATTAGGCTATGTCGCCATTTCGCCTATCATAGCTTTGAAGCATGAGGAACAACCTCCTCCCAGTCGTGAGACGCGAAGTGCTGACAGAGCCTTTGAAGATAGGCACAGGGTCACAACCCGTAGTCACTTGGGGGCGATAGAAAGAGCTGTACGAAGGGGGCCGAAGTGTCGGGTTTAGCTACAAAAGGAATCACCGTGTTCTCCAACTACCAGTTCAACTTGATCTCAATCCTGATACCTGCTCGGAGTGAATGAAGAAGAGAGAGGGTGGTTGAAACCTCGCCTCACTCATTAATTGTGAGGTATGGATGTCCCGGTAGGAAGTCTGCACGAGATGGTCCTCTGTACTGGTTTTCCCACAAAAGCCATGACGATGTCCTCGCCTCACCAGGGAAGTCTGCACACGCTAATTTGGCATTTAAGGGATCAACTACCCCTTAGCATGAGCCATGTAGAGTTAATATGGCGTATGACAGAGGAGTGCATGCCAGATTTGATTGAAGAGATGCCCCATCCTAAAAGTCTAGCACGCCTCCATTATGCGAATTTTTCTGAGTATATGTACTCAGTTTTTGTATTTTGTTTAGTATCAATGGTTGAGCAAGCCTCCTGATTGTAAAATCTTTAACGAAGAACTGGTTATTCTGGTTATGCATTAACTCTTGAGACTTCTTGCCTTATGAATGTCAGTTTCTTTCATATCTTTGTTTACATTGTGTTAGAACAACTCGGAATTGGAGGATCCAGTCGAGTTGTAGCTGTTATAGGATGATGTAGGTTGGATCACTGTAATAGCTACGTTGTCTCTAATCAGTCTTATGATTTTCTCAATGTTGAATGACTTGGAATTGCAGGATCCAGTCAAGTCACCCCTTCAGTTCCCCGAAACTCTGAACAAAGAGGATCTTGCATTTAGAGTTTTTTGTTTGCAAACTGCTGAAAGGCCTGTTGCCCGAGGTAGTTTTTCTCACTCCTCTCACCAAGTCTTCCACCTGCTCATTTTACAATCAACCCACTGACTGAAGTTAGATCAAGACTTCCTTTGTTCTTTACATACCAGACCTGGTCCTTGAGCTAGAGTGATTCCGTCCTGGGTCTCTAAACATTTGATCACCCATTAAACTTATCGTGACATAAAACTGATGGGTGTTGGGCTCTGATCCTATCGCAATCCAGGAGTGACTTCTGACGCTAACATAAATGATAGGAAGTCAAGAAGCATGAGTAGGTGCCATCATTCTCCAAGGTAGTCCACTAGAAGAACTTGTGCAAGATCAGGGCCAGGGATTATCCAAAGTGTGCCTCCTGTTTGGAGGAAAATAAGAAGGCCCGAGGAAGACATCCTGCAAGGTGAAATTAGGAAAATATAGCCATCTACTTTCAATGGTGATAACATGAGAGGAGAAGAGGAAGAGGCCTAACTATTGGAAATTAATAAATACTTCCAGTTGCATGATTACCCATCTCGGGTAGAAGCTAGAATTTCCACATACCACTTGCAAGGAAAGACAACCATGTGGTGGGATCAAATTAAGCAAGCCAAGAACCTCGATGAGAAAAGGATCTCATTGATGTAGAAGG
>ML810444.1:118022-130691 GCA_009831015.1 Picea engelmannii
CTCCTCCTCTATCAGACCTTACTGCCTTTAACCTTTTTCCTATTTGATTCTCAGTCAAAGCCTTAAACACTTTGAATTTTTCAAGTGCTTCAGATTTTTCTTTCAAAAAGGCAACCCAAGTTAGTCTAGAATAGTCATCAATATCAACATAAAGTAATTTTCTTTTCCTGTACCTTCTTTCCTTGATGGTCCACATAGATCCATATGTACTAACTGAAGAGGTTTTTCTATTGAAGGAAATTTTTTCGATTTGAATTGAGTGCGAGTAAGCTTTCCTATCTGACAGGGCTTACAGACAGATTCATATGGCTTTGATATCTTCGGAAGATATTTTACTGCCCCATTGTTTTTGAGCTTGATTATGTGATAAAAATTTAGGTGACCAAGTCTCCTATGCCACAGCCAACTTTCATCATATTTTCTTAAGTTGAATTCTTCTTCTTCTTCTTCTTTTAAAACATAGACATTGTTTTCTGTTCTTATACCTTTTGCAACTAGCTTACCTAAATCCACAGATTTGATTTTACAGTCTTTAGAGGTAAAAACAACTTCACACCCTCGGTCACAGACTTGACTGACACTAAGCAGATTATGTTTCAAATTCTCTACAAGCAGCACATCTTGATCTTTTCTTTTTCCGTTACTCAAACTTACAATTCCTTTACCTTTCACCTTTCCTGGTGCATCATTTCCAAAAGTTACATTCCCTGATTTGCTATCACTTAGAGTTAGAAACTTACTTCTATCTCTAGTGATGTGTTTGGAGCATCCACTGTCAATATACCAGGGATTCTTTTTCCTTTGAGCTGATAGCACTAGTCCACACTTGTCATCTACTTTCTTCTTCCAAACCTTGACATTTTCAGCAGTGGAGTTCAAGTCTGGATTGTAGTTCTTTAAAGGACAGTCTGCAAATTTATGTCCATAATTATGATAGTTGTAACATTCTGGTTCACTGAATAAAGGATCATAACGATTGTTATGATCATAATTGTTGTTGTGTCTCACCTGTATCCTTCTGCCAGTCATCACATGATTTATAGTCTGTGGCTGTTTGTTGCTTGGTTGTCTCAATCTTTGTTGTGGAAGATAGTTATTCATTGAGTATCTTGATTGTTCATATCTAAATCTTAGAGAACAGTTTATAGCTTTGTGACCAAAAATAGAGAATAAAAAACAATAACCATAGAAGAAATTTTTGTACCTTGAAAAATTTTGTCTTCTTTGAGGAGGTCGATTTCTTTCATGCTGATAAACTTTCTGGTCTACAAATTCGGTTCTGGGGTTTTTCTTTTCATTTCTTCTAGATGGCTGATTTTCTTTCTTTGTTTCTGCAGAGTGACTGTTATCAATGTTTGAGGATCTGACAAACTTGATAGATTCTGTGTTACTTGGATGATCACTACTTGATCCTTCTTCATATCCCAATCCAGCTTTCAGCTTTGAATTTCTTTGCTGATTTAGAATGGAGGTTAATTCTTCTGATGCTTTTATACTTGGCAGATTTTGATGATACAATCCTTTGAATTTCTCCATTTATTTTCTAGTCTTTACTATTTCTTCTTCTAGGGCTTCACACATGAGTTTCTTCTCTGACAATTGTTGTTTCAGTATGTCTTCTATCTTCTTTGCCTCTTCTAATTCCACTTTCAATAGAGAAAAATCTTCATCGGATTTTTTACTGTCTTTTTCAAACTGTGTTAACAATTCTTTTAGCTTTTTGGTTTTAGATCTGAGTCTATCAATTTCTTCCAGTGTGCTAATTAGTTCTCCTTCCAAATCCACCACATCTTCTTCCTCGTTATCATCACTTCCTATGCTTTTATTATCATGATCCTCTTTGGCCATAAGTACGAAGTCATTTGCCTTATCTTCACCGGATGAGTCAATATCGGTGTCTTCTGAGGAATTGTCATTATTTGCAACCAAACTTTTCTTCTTATTATATTTCTTGAACTTGCACTTCTTTTCATCATCAGATTTCTGGTCCTTTTTCTGATAGGGACACTTAGAAGCAAAATGACCTATCTTACCACAGTTAAAGCATTTCAAGGGCAACTTCCCTTGATATTTTCCTGATCCTTTCTTTAACCTTCTCACAAATTTTGCCTCAATATCATCTAATTCTGAATCAGTATTCTTGTCTGCTTTAAAATATGCTTCTCTAGTACTAGATTTATCTTTGTTAATTCTCATTTCATATGTAGTTAGAGTTCCTAGAAGTTGATCAATGGACAGAGTTTTAAGATCATTCAATTCTTCTATTGCAGAGACTTTTGGATTAAATTTATCAGGCAAAGATCTTAAAATCTTCTAAACTAAGAGTGAGTCATCAAACGTCTCACCTAGACCCTTCATGGCATTTACAAGTTCTTCAACTCTTAAAAAGTACTTGCTAATTGTTTCATATTCATTCATCTTTAGTTGTTCAAATTTCAATCTGTATGTTTGAATTTTGGCCTCTTTTACTTTCTCATTTCCTTCATAACTGTTAATAAGTTTATCCCACATTGCTTTGGCAGTATCAAGATGCATCACCT
Organism: Picea engelmannii; assembly: GCA_009831015.1. Lineage (NCBI taxonomy): Eukaryota > Viridiplantae > Streptophyta > Pinopsida > Pinales > Pinaceae > Picea > Picea engelmannii. Next base: position 120,563 of record ML810444.1, read on the forward strand.
TTACAAAATCAGCTTCAGCAAGTCCATTCAGGATGGCATTCATCCCCTTAGCGTTAAAACTAAACGCTAAATTATCATCCTTGTTGGCTAGCACAACAGACTTTGTATATCCAGTCTCTACTACATCCCAAACATCAGCACCCAAGGCCATTAAGTATGTTCTCATTCTAATCTTCCAGAAGGCAAAATTTGTTCCATCAAACATAGGGGGCTTAGAGTCCGAAGTCCCTTCATGACTTGTCATGTTTAAGCTTACAGATCTACCTTTAAATAAAAGCAACCCGCTCTGATACCAATTATTGGAAATACTAAAACAACTGAGAGGGGGGGTGAATCAGTTGTTTATGAGCTTAAACAATTTTATACCTTTTAAGTATTATTAATCTTCCTTCAAGTGATCATCAACAATATACAGCATATTGACAGTAAAATTAAAGACCATCAGTCACACATAAAGTACACACAGAGACAGATTTTCATGAGGAAACCCATAAAGGGATAAAACCTCTTATTCTTCGAAATGATAGGTAGTCTTTTTCAGTTCTGTACATCATTTACAATTGAGCACCAACTCAATGTGAGGCTGCTACTTCTGTTTCACAAGCTGCAACTTGTTTGAGAGCACCAACTCTCTGGTTTCTCTAGCACCCACTAGAAGGAAGCACCAACTCCCTGAATATTCCAGCACCAACTGGATGGAAGCATCAACTTCCAGTTACACAGGCTCCAACCTGCATAACAGAGAACACTTTTTCTCCCTAGCACCACCCTACCACCCTGGTTTCTCTGGCTGCAACCAGATGGAAGCTACAACTTCCTATGTTCAAGCTCCCACTTGAACCTCTGAGGACAACAGTCCTCCCGAGCACCTCCCAACCTCCCTAGAATATCAATGGCTAAATAAACATTCAACTTTACAAATAAATCAGTTCTTACCAATCTTTCTTTGTTCTATAAATCTGGTCTTCTGCACACTGTTTTGCTGCTCTTTTCTTTCTCTGCCTGTTCAGCAGGTATGCTCTGCATCAACTCTTGCTCTCATTTCGTTCTGTTATTCTGCTCTGCATTTTCTCTTTCTGTCATTCTGCTATTCTTCTGCTCTTTCTGTCATTTTGCTCTTATACTCCATCTCCTCCTACGCATCCTCTCCTCTACTTTTCTTTCAGTTTCATTCTTTTTCACATCCAGAATGACCAACCCGACACAGTCTGGTTCATCTTCTTTTATACACTCGAACATGATGGTTCAACTTCCCAACTTCTTGGGGAAAATGACGACAACTGTCCAGCCAACCGAAATGCCAATTGATATACAACTAATTTGCAATCATGAGTCTGTTTCACTAACGGATTTGTAACTGAAAGGTTAATCTGTGAGAAAGAACTGTAACCCTCTGATTACATTCAAGTTTTATCCACACCATTGGATATGCGGCGAGCAAATATAGACGGTCAGTATCTGTGCTCTCAGATCTACGGTCGGGATTCGATTCTGGAGCCCCCTTGTCATTCTATCTTTAAGCGGGGGGGGGTCCGGAATTGGATGCGCATATCTCGAGCGGTCAGGANCCTGTCGTGTCACCTTCTGTGTCGTTCTCCACCTGACCGTGCGACAAGGCTCGGCTCCTCCTTGTCCTCTGACATCTGTCCATCTCTCGGTGATGTGACCAAGGACTGTGACCATAGCCTTATGTCTCTCCATATTGTGATTCGTGAAACTCCGACACGAGCCATAATCAATGGTCTAGATTCATTCTTGATTCAATGGCTGCGATTGCATCGCGACATCACATATCGTGAAATCGGGGTTCTTGAGGTCAAGTGACTTTGTCATTTCAAAGTTTCGATCCCCGATACTCCATGTAGAGGATCAACGGTCCAGATCTCATTCTCGATTCAATGGCTGTGATTGAATCGCGATATCGCATATCGCGAAATCAGGGTTCTTGAGGTCAAGTGACTTTGTCATTTCAAAGTCCTGATCCCCGATACTCCATGCAGAGGATCAACGGTCCAGATCTCATTCTCAATTCAATGGCTGCAATTGAATCGCGATATCGCATATCGTGAAATCGGGGTTCTTGATGTCAAGTGTTCTTGTCACTTCAAAGTCCTGATCCCCGATACTGACTGGAATTAACGGTCCAGATCAAAGCTTGATCTGACGGCTCAGATTGCATCACAATTTTGAATATTATGATTGCGCCCACTTCTCCTTGCACTTTAAAGACCATGCAAATTCTCCTTGATCCAACGGTGGTCGGACCCTACACTCGGATCTGATGGATGAGATCTGTCTCCCTCTTCAACGATCAGAGATTATTCTTCTCAAGAGATTCTTTTTCAAACTTTCGCTCATTCGCTGCCTTCGATCATTCAATGCCTTCAATAATTTACTGTTTTCTATCATTCATCTGTCTGAACGTGTCTTCTGTTTGCCTGTCATATTCACTGTTGCCATCAATGACAAGCATTCGTTGTCTGTTGACTTAATTTTCCAATCGTTGTCTGTTAACTGAATTTTCCAATCACTGTCCGTTAACTGAATTTGCCAACACTTTGCTCCCTTCTTTTGCAAAGAAGTGATTGGACTTGCAATCTTTGAGAACCCTTTTATGAATCTTCGGTAATAATTGGCAATACCCATGAATGATATGACCTTGGTCAGATTCTTTGGTGTTGGCCATCCTCCAATGGCCTCTATCTTTTCATTATCAACTTCTATCCTTGTTGTTGATATTATATGCCCCAAGTAGTGAATCTTCTTTTGATAAAAGATGCAGTTACTTAGCTTAGCATATAACCTGTGCTCTCTTAAAACTTGCAACACCATTCTTAAATTTTTTCCATGTTCCTCTTCTAATTTAGAATAGATGAATATATCATCTAAGAACATAGTCACAAAATTTTCCAAGTACTCCCTAAACACTCCATTAATCAGACACATAAAAATTGTCGGGGCATTTGATAGCCCAAATGGCACTATCGTGAATTCATAATTCCCATATCTTGTTCTGAATATTGTCTTGTTGATGTCTTCTTCCTTTATCCTTACTTGATGATAGCCTGATCCCAAGTCAATCTTTGAAAATATTCTTGCACCTTTCAGTTGATCAAATAAATCATCCATTTTGGACAAAGGACACTTATTCTTTATGGTAACCTTATTAAGTTTTGTGAAATCAATACACAAACTTAAGGTTCCATCCTTCTTCTTCCCAAAAAGAACCAGGGCTCCCCAAGGTGACACACTTGAGCGTATATACCCCTTTTTTAACAACTCTTCAAGTTGCATCTGTAACTCCTTCAATTCTAGTGTAGCCATTATGTATGGTGTCTTATACATTGTGGCAGCTCTTGGAACTAAATCAATAGATAAATCAATGTCTCTCTTGGGTGGCAATCCTGAAATTTATCTAAAAACATCTTCAAAATTCCTCAAGATCGGATGGTCTTCAATACTTGTTACTTTATATTTGGTTTCCTCCTCCATACGAGCTACAAACATCTGACATCTCTTCCTAATTATCTTCTTCAACTACATGGTTGAAATCTCCCTAATAGCTACTGCTCTTGGAATTCCTTGAATGTTGCCTTGATGCCCTTCCTCATCAAGACGATCCATGCCAATTATATAGTCATATGAACCCAATGGTATGATGTTTACATCTACCTTTGTGTTGATTCCATTCATGTCTATTTCACAATCTTTAACGAACTCATTGATCTTTCTCTTAGCCCCTGTGGCTAACTAAACTAACCAAGATTTCTTATGCATACTTCTTTGCAAGTGAAATATCTCAACAATGTTATCATTTATGTAACTATGGCTAGCTCTAGAATCAAATAAAATTTCTATGGGTTGGTTATCAATCTTACTTTCTACTTCGATCATGGGGGATTGATATTTTTCCTACTTTTTTTATAAGGCTTCATAAATCCTTGGCATGATTCCTCCCATGTATTCCATTGTTTCAGCCTCTTGAATGTTGTGGACAGTCCTCATCCTTTCTCCTCTGTGAGGGAAGTCCCTATATAAGTGATTCCCCTCACATACCCAACATTGAACTAGTTGTCTCCTTGGCATTTTCCCAAATGAATATGCATTATTTTGATAATTTTGGTCTTCCTAACCTTGTTGATTTTCTTGGGAGTTATTTCTGAAAAAAGGGTGGCTTAACACCTTTTTTCCTTTGATCATTTTTCCCTTTCATCTTGTCATTCCAAGCCTTTTGGAACATTGGCCTTCCTTTGATTTTATCATAAAGGTTTCTTTCTATCCCTATGGTTTCCTCCAAGGTCTTGGGGTTATCATATTGAATATTGTCACTATAGAAGGAGGGTAACCCACTTAGAAACCTTTGGATTTTAACCTTCTCATCCTTGATGAAGTCAACATACTTCAAAAATTCAAAGAACTACTATTCATATTCCTCCATTTTCATGGTTCCCAATTTGAGTTCAAAGAAATCTTTCATCTTTCTCTCATAGTAATGCTCAAAAAATTATTTCTCTTGGAAATATCCTTTGAACTGCCTCCATGAGTGATCCGAAAAGATCTTTTAAAGACAATGGTTGAGTTTTAAAGCATGAGTTAAATAACCATTTAGGAATATGATGAAAGAGGAAGAATTAATGAAGAAACATGGAATCCATAAAGCAATATATATATATATGGAAATAATCATGAAGAAACAACAAACCATAAACAACAAAGTTGATAATGGAGTTCGACAATCTCGCCTACGTCTCCAGGCCTTTGTCTAAGTGGTGAGGCTTTCTTATTTATGTTCAAAGCTTCAAAATTACATCCTATCAGTTTCAAATAGATTAAAAAATGATATGGTTATGTTATTCTAGATCTCAATAACCCGTCACAACTGATGGCACTGAAAACGGATCAACAAAGCTCCTAGAAATGACCCACAAAGTTGCTCTCCTCAACAGCTTCCCTCCATAAAAATGGCTTTGCCTCAACAATTCTTCAGCATTTTCCTATTCTGAACCTCCTCCAAGGATTCCAAGAACCTATGGTTTATATAGGCTTGAAGTGGGTAACAAACTTCCAACTTCCCCCCAAGATCTGGCCTCAAAAAGGGCCCAAGATCCTCCAAAAATGGACTAAATCTCTCAAATCTACTGAAAAATTAATTAAAAATATTAATACATACTTTAAAACCCACTTTTGGGCAAATAAAATGGCACATCCCCCAATCCTCGGGCTCCTGATCAAGTGGGTGCCCGCCATGTGGCTTAGCACTAGGCTGGCACGTTGGCCCCCTCCTATCCGTTGGCTCCTGGTCCTGTGGTTGGCCATATGGTCACGGGCTAAACCTTCCATGCGCTATATATGTTGTATCCCTCAGTATAAACCTCCTATTCATGCACCCTAGTCGACGAGCTATCCCGGTCGACCGAGCGATATCCCAACATACCCGCTCCATACACTAAAGGGTGTTCATATCATATGGTCACATGTTAAAGCGCCCGGGCTATACTCTAACTGGTGTATGTGCCAAACAGTGGAAGGTCTGGTCATATTTTGTGGTTATATGGAATGCCACCGCATCGGGGGCTATTCTCCAATAAGGTTCACACCAAATGGTATAAGAGAGTGGTCAATGCGTAGAGGTCATATGGTTAAGTTTTCATCGGGGGCTGGGGCTAGGCCCCATCCCTTATTCCGCCCAACATTACAACCATATCACTTTAAATAATTGATTCACATATTACATAACAAGTACTACCGTGGGCGGACTGGTAGCCCAGCCCTACCAAACCGCTCACTGCCCAGATCAAAGGTCATAGGTTTGACTCCCAGGAAGTCACTTAACATTTACCACAATGACCAATGGAGGGGTGCCACATGGCAGCCCATGACTAGGCCACGTGGCACCACGTTATTCTCCCAAATAAATGCCAAGTGTCAAAATCAGATTCATCCACCTGCACCTACCCAGTCAGTGCCACTGTACCTACCACATCACTATATGGTCATATGGCCTGTATAGTCAGCTGCCACATCAGCATTGTACGAGTTGTATGGACTACACAGTCATCATTTTTTTTACCTATTTGTCCAAACAAACATACCACGATATATTTTGCATATGATGTCCATTTGAGCCTGTTCAAGTTGCTTCTGGTTCGTATCGATGAGGCCTATTCACACGTCCATTTTGAATCCATTCTGAGAACTTTTATTTTTAGGCCTTCCTGTACCCATTTTGGTTCCTGGATCACGCCTCCCCACTAAAGACCTTTTGGTCCTCCAAAAGGATACTAACCAGTCATCAAGTGTGGGATAGGCCACCGCACTTGTTTTATGTCTTTAAATTTTGTCCTGTGCACCTGTCTCATCCAGATCAATTGTAAAAAAACCATGATAACTAACAACATATTGTTAGCCACATGTACTCTGTCACATCTTACTAAAGCCACTATCATCCATGTTCAAAATATTACTAATGATAACATCATAAATATGACTGGAAATGAGCTAATATGTTTGTAATACTTGCATGACATTAGCTTATCTTGAAGCAAAGTATGATTGATCTTCCATTCTACAATCATCTCATGTTATTGCTTAAGATCAATTACTTGATTTAAAACAATTATAGGTGTGTTGCTTGCATGAGCCACCTTTCTTAATTGTTCCATTGTTTGAAGAGATTGATTTGCTTTTAAATGATGAGCATGTACCACATATTATTTTCCTGCTTTTATTAAGTGATATTTATTTTGTTCCCTGTAGAAGATTGCTTTGCGATCATACAAATAAGGACTGCCTAAGACCATTCCACATTCATTGAGTGGCACCACATCACATGTTACCTCATCCACAAACTTAGATGAAATTGAAAACTTTAATGTGCATTGCTTTGTTATGTGCAATTTATGATTTTTGCTTATCCATTTAAGTGAGTAAGGATTATGATGCATCTGAGTGTTTAATCCCAATTTTTTAACCACTTCCTCTGAAATCAAGTTAGATTGAGATCCATTATCTATCAATGTTTCAACCTTACTATGCCTCATAATGACCCTTATATGAAACAATTTACTTCTAGAATCAAATCCATCACCAATTTTACCTGTCAAACCAAACGCTGACTTTAGATTCATCACCCAAATATGATCCCAAGTTTGTTGGTCATGATGTTGTTGCAATTGTTTGCCTCCCTTTCCTCTATTTGAACCACTTTGGTCTCTTCTCAGGATGCAGTTTCCAGCAATGGTCCTTATCGTGCCCTTATTTCTTGCAGTGTTTGCAAGAGGGATTCTCTTCCGTTCTTGTCACTGAATTTTCCTTCTTGCCATTCCACTTCCTTTTGTCCTCTTTTCTTGAAGACGATTCCCCTGATACACCAACCCTTGTTTTCCCTGCTTCAATGCATGTTGCTTGAATAGAAACATCATCAAGATTAATAGGTCCAAACATAAATACAGTGTTATGAATGTGTGCAAGTAAACCTCATATATACTTCATAAGAGTTTCTTGGGTATGTAAGGGAATATCTAACATTAATGCCATTTTACGAAATCCATATGTGTATTCTTGCACTGTTTGTCCCTTTCTTAGTTTAAGACCTTGCCATTCAATTAAAGATTTATCCTTATAACCCAAAGGATAAAATTGCTTTCTAAGTGTAGACACAAAAACTTTCCATGATGGAAATACATTACCCACTTGTTGTGTGCCATTTTGCAACTTGCTTTGCCAACAGATGAGTGTTATGCCTGCAAGTCAAAGAGATGCCAATTTTATTTGAGTTGCCTCATCCTTGATTTATTGCACACTGCAATAAACCTCCATCTGTTTGACCCATTTATCAAGCTTCTCTGCATTGACTTCACCATAATACATGGGTAATTCAAAATTCACATCAAGTTTAAGTGAAGGCATTTCATTTTTATGTTTATAGGAATGTTTCCTTGTGGTGGATTTGGAACATGAACTTGAAGAAGAAGAAGTTGACAGAGAAGAAGGAGGTGAAGGAGGAGTTTGAGTAGGATCCTCTCCTTATTCACTTTTGACCTTTGAATATTCACCTAGAACCAGTCTCTTTCATTCCAAGTAATCCCCATATAGAACCTTCATCATCTCCGACATGGCGAAGAAATTTTTTCGAAACTCTTTCTCATCGTGAGAAAGTCCCTCTTTCGATGCCATATTCTCACTTTGAGAATTTCTCTTTCTCAATCCAATCTCAGGATTCTCTTCAACAAGATCGCCTTTATTGTGATTCATATTTTCCCTGGTAATCATGCAAACTCAAAAGCTAACCGTCAACTAGCTCTGATACCACTTGATCCGAAAAGATCTTTTAAAGACAATGGTTGAGTTTTAAATTAAGAGTTAAATAACCATTTAGGAATATGATGAAAGAGGAAGAATTAATGAAGAAACATGGAAGCCATAAAGCAATATACATATCTGTAAATAAGCATGAAGAAACAACAAACCATAAACAACAAAGTTGATAATGGAGTTCAGAAATCTCGCCTACGTCTCTAGGCCTTTGTCTCGGTGGGTGAGGCTTTCTTATTTCTGATCAAAGCTTCAAAAGTACATCATATTAGTGCCAAATAGGTTACAAAATGATCTGGTTGTGTTCTTCTAGATCTCAATAACCCGCACAACTGACGGCACTGAAAACGGATGAACAAAGCTACCAGAAATGGCCCGCAACGTTTCTCTCCTCAATAGCTTCCCTGCATAAAAATGGCTTTCCCTCAAAAATTCTTCAGCATTTTCCTGTTATGACCCTCCTCCAAGGCTGACAAGAAACTCTTTTTTATATAGGCTCTAATTGGGTAACAAAATCCCAACTTCCCCCCAAGATCTGGCCTCAAAAAGGTCCCAAGATCCTCCAAAAATGGACTAAATCTCTCAAATTTGCTAAAAAATCAATTAAAAATATTAATACATAGCTAAAAACCCACTTTTGGGAAAATAAAAGGGTGTAGCCCTCGATCCTCGAGCCCCTAGTCATGTGGGAACCCACCATGTGGCCTAGCATCGGCCCCCTCCTATCCGTCAACTCCTGGTCCTCTGGTTGGCCATATGGTCATGGGATAAACCTTCCACTCACTATATTTGTTGTAGTCCTCGGTCTAAACCTCTTGTTCACATGCCCTAGTCAATGGGCTAGCCCATCTGACCGAGTGTTATCTCAACATATCCACTCCATACACTAAAGGGTGGTAATATCATATGGTCACATGTTAAAGTGCCTGGACTAAACTCGGGTTGGTTTTCGTGCCAAACAATGGAAGGTTCGGTCATATGTTGCAGTTATATAGAATGCAGTCGCACTGAGGGCTATGCTCCAATAAGATTCCTGCCAAATGTTATAAGGGAGTGTTCAATGCATAGAGTTCTTATGGTTAAGTTTTCGTCGGGGGCTGGGGCTAGGCCCCTGCCCTTACTCCACCCAACATTACAACCATATCACTTTAAATATTTGATTCGCATATTACATAACAAGTACTACGGTGGGTGGGTTGGTAGCCCAGCCTTGCCAAACCGCTCGTCGCCTGGACCGAAGGTCACAGGTTCATCTCCCCGGAAGTCACATAACTTTTACCACAATGACCAATGGAGGTGTGTCACGTGGTAGCCCGTGACTGGGCCACGTGGCACCACATTATTCGCCCAAATAAATGCCAAGTGTCAAATTGAGATTCGTCCACCTACACCTACCTAGTCAACTCCACTATACCTGCCACATCACTATACATCTTGTGCATTCAGTTTCCATGTCATCACTGTATAGACTGTATGAACTACAGAGTCATCATTTATTTTTCCCTGTTTGGCCAAACGAATAGACCGCAATATCTTTCACATACGACATTTGTTTGAGCTCGTTCAAGTTGCGTTGGTTTCATATCGATGAGGCCTATGCACACGTCCGTTTTGAATCCACTCTAAGAACTTTTATTTTTAGGCCTTCCTAGACCCATTTTGGTTCCTATATCCCTTCTACATCAATGAGATCCTTTTCTCATCGAGGTTCTTGGCTTGCTTAATTTGATCCCACCACATGGTTGTCTTTCCTTGCAAGTGGTATGTGGAAATTCTAGCTTCTACCCGAGATGGGTAATCATGCAACTGGAAGTAT
>ML810445.1:31078-99124 GCA_009831015.1 Picea engelmannii
AGTTCTTAAGTTCTCGATGACCTATTGGGCTTCTTCAAAAATGTGAACACTTTCCTTTTGTTTCATCAATTCTTTCTTGACTGACTTGTTTTCTTCTCTTTCTTTTCTTATTTCATCTAAAGCACTAATCAATTCTGCTTCACAATTGTCTTCTTTTTCAATTAGTTCTTCTGTCTTATTTCCTTCATGGCATTCTATTTCAATATGTCTATGTTTTTCACGATTAAAGAAAAACAACATACCTCTATTGATTATGTACTCTTCATCTTCTGAATTAGTTTGACATGGTGAACATATTTCTTCTTGATCTGTACCTACATCTTCTTTGACATTTTTTGAATCTGTGATGGGTGAAGAATATATGTCATGTAACTTATCCCAAAGTTCTTTAGTTGATGAACATTTACCAACCTTTTCTCTTACCCGATTAGGTAATCCTTCCCCAGATCGTTGATCTCGCGATCTTGATGATACTGCATGAACTGACGATTTAGATCCACGTCTTCCAAATCCACTGGCCAGATCTGTCCCTTTGACATCAATAGATTTGATGTCTTCACAATTCCAGACTTTGGGGTTTTGAAATCTCAAACCCAACTCTTTTCCATACTCCAAGCCCCCGGATCTAACGATCTGCGGACACCTGTCTCGTGAAATCAACGGTACTGATCACTTTGGAACTCCAGACTCCAGAGTTCTCAAACTTCAACCTTTTCCTTCTTTGGCTTTTATCTGAAGAATCTAATCCACTAACGTGTGTCCTCCTTGGATCAACGGCTACGATCCCTTCGTGTACCTAGAATTCAGACTTTTCAACTCTCAACTTTTCTCTCCCCACGAAGTATGCATATTTTGTTCGCGTGTCCTCTTGATCTAACGATTGAGGATTTCTTCAAGACTTTACCTAGAGTGCATGGATCTATACCATGTCTCTCCTAGATCCGATGGATCTGAATCACTTCAACTCTTCGAGGTTCGGCAGTCTCAGTTCTCAACTGAAACTCCACAACAACTTTACCCGAAGCTCGCGGTCTATTGAAAAGTGTCCACATATAGATCAATGGCTCTCAGATCTTAGTCTCTTTGGGCTACAATTGTTTCAACACTTCGGATTTTGCCTCCCTATGGATCTTTTGAGCTGTCGACACGTGTCCTCCTAGATCCAATGGTCCAAATTCATTCTGGCCCTTCAACTCTCCGTGCTTCGGAAATCTCGAGTTTCAAACTTGCCTCCTCCCGGACTCATAGTATCTGATGGCTTAAATCCACTTGGGAGATCTGACGCTTGAAGTTTAACCCGAACAATCTAATGGCTCAGATTTGTTCATGTGATCAGACGACTGAGATTCTACTTCGGGTTTTCGACTATTTGGGCTTCAAAAATCTTAGTTCTCAACCCTTGGTGAATTATCTATGTGTGTGTGTGAAGCGCTAAGGCTCGTACACCTTACTCTGATCAGATGGTTGTTTATATGTTGCATTGTGATCCAACGACCACTATCACTCCTCCTCCTGAGCTTCTGATCTCTCTCTGACTTAGAAAATTTTCTAAGTGTTCAAAGGTTTCAAAACTTTGCTCCTCCTATGAGTCTGACTCTTGGATCTCGTTAACAATTATGAAAAGTGTTATCCCTTCTGAGATTTGTCCTTAAAGGGATTTTAATTTCCCATGCATACCTTGCGTTCTCAGGATTTCGATAACTCAAATCGAAGGATTTCTTGGAAATAAATTCTTCTCGCCCACCTGGTGTTCCTCTGTTTTGGGTTCTTCGATGCTTGGTCGCTCTTTGACGTTGTGCACACCTTGCACATGGTCTAAGTTTCCTTTATTCTCCCTGAGCTTCTCTAAGTAACTCTGAGACTCAATCATCGCACTCTTTATGTTCAAGATGCACAGCTTGCATACGAGTTTCAAAAGATAAACAATTGAAACTCATCCAGTTTCGTCATGAACTCATACAATCAACCTCTCGAACAATAACACATGAACGAAAATGAAATAAATCACATACACAAAATATATCATTCATTCATTCATACATCAAATGAACAAAGTCTGAGGATTTGGGACAATTCTGTCTGTTCTATTCATTCATGAAAACAAATTACATAGTATTTCTTCTATTCTACTCTATTATACTGATCTCTATCTCCTTCTCTCTATCCTCATAATCTCATATTCTGTCTATTACAATACAATAACAAACTATCTAAGGACTAGCTCCACGAGCTCTCTTCGTCCTGTTTGTAACCTATCCTATCAAAAACTCTTAGCGGTTACCTACTTTGTCCTATTAAAATAACTAATAGTTATTTCCAGATAAGAGTCAACACTCAATATCTGTAACCCCTTGTAGTCCTTCACAACTTTACAAACATGGCATATTTAAAAATGTTGCTTTCAAAAATATCTCAACAACTCGATTTAATTCTGAGTTAATTTCTGATTTGAAACTCTATCATGCTGAGATGTCGTTCCTTTGCCTCCACGCTTGTGTTTAAACTTTGGAGGCGATTCTCCTGCATCATACTCCTTTGGTTAAAATTTTCATGCACTCCTCTCCATGAGCTCCTGCACTGTCTTTCCATGCTTCAAAATATCAGTTTATGCGACTCAACTTGCATGTTCCATTGGATGATCTTTCCACTTCACTAAATATTCATGATATGTCTTCCTCCCGGTCTTCTTTCCATCTCTTTGTTCAATGATTTTCTCCATCTGAGGTTTTTCTGCTGTGGGAAATTGTTCTTCCCACTGAACTTCTTTCTAATCATCTGATTAGAAGGCAACACAGTGCACAAAATGCACTGCACAGTCTCACCCAAGATAGTTTTTATGGGTGGTTGCAATGCTCAGGTGCTTCCAGCCTGGGAATGAGTGGGGATGTGGGATTACACTAAGTGATCTTCATTTTTTTACTCTAACATTTAGCTTATATTGAATATTTTGTCATTATTATTCATGCATGTAAAATAATAGATCTAACTAAGTCATTCATGCATTTGTGTAACATATAATCATTGACAGTAAATGAAATACACAATATTCAATCACATAACACATGATCTACCATGGTTCACCACCTCCTAGGCTACGTCCACAAAGATTTGGCTTCTCTACTCTTTTATTACGATGTTTCTAAAACTGCAACGTCACGCGCATTACAACTCTCCATAAAATGGGTTGAGATCTACAGTGAGGCGGAATAGATCACACCAGGCTCATGAGCCTGTGATCTAACCCTTAAGTTCTACCTTATTTCCTCTCCTCATTTCAATATCTTATAAAATGACATTGGATTTTATAGACATTCTGGACCACAACAAAAAATCCGATCCAAAACCAATACTAGTCTTTGAACCCTGACCTAGACCTCTCAGGTACCTATTTATACATGTTTTTGGCTTACCAGCCATTACATCCTCTTACCAAAACCCTAACCCTAGCATGGTTAGGTCTTCTTTCATGCACGCCTCACATGCTTTCCTCCTATGCAAGTTCATTTTCTTTCCATGTGCTGCTTTTCATGCCAGCTGTATTTCTCCCATGACGTGATTTTCTCCACAATGGGTCTACACCCATAGGACCCCAACATTGACATTGTGACTCGTCCCAAGTCACTACCTAACTCCAACATCTATCACTACTTGTGCCAATGCGTCATACATTTAAGTGATTCTCTATCACTACGCCTGCATCTGACTGCTCCTTTCGGCCATATCTTCCATGAGTTTCTCGGTGACTGAGTTTTGTAGCATCTCGCCTCATTCCACGCCTTTGTGCTCTACATTCAGTTTGGCTACGTCGATCTCAGTGACCAACTGCTCTGCCTTTTCTTATAGGGGCTCCAACTGATTCTATCATGCCATATTTTGTGCTTGTACTACCTTTTCCTCTGCCTATAAAGTCTTCATCTCCTCGACAATATTGATCTTTCCTGGTAGTGACATCGTTCTCTGTCAATGTTTGACATATGTTATGGCTGCATGTACTTTTTCCTCCTTCCCCTGCAGCTCTTGTAAGCTCCCATCCTCTAGAAGTTGTGTCCATAGCTGGGCACTCTTCTCTAGCAGTTCTATCATCCTGTGTATGTTATGCATGATCTTTTCTACAGAAGTTGTCACATCCTTCTCTCTCTGCGCTCTCATTTCTATAGGATTTGTGGGAACTACGTGCTCCTCTAGTTCTTTGATATGGTCTTTGCAGTGTTGTAGGGTATCCATTATATTCTACATTTTGACTTGCATTGACACTCCCTGTACCCATTTTCTATCCGAGATAGCTTGGAATACTATGTGGACCTGGTTTTCCATTTCATCCTCCATCTTTTGAGCCATATTTTTATCCTGCCCTTCCTATCTAAGGGCCTCCTTCAGTGAGGTGTTGTCTTCCCGTGCCAATTGTAAGTTTGACACGTAGGACCTTGCTCTGGATTGAACCATTTGTTGGTTTTTTATTTCCTCTAACTACCATTCTTGGGCTGACCCAAGTTCATATCTACTATGGTTTCCAACAAAACCCCCTAAACTTATCGACCCTCCTGGTAAACAAGTAGGAAACACAATGCACAGAATGCACTGCGTAGTCTCACCTGAGATAGTTCTTATGGGTGGCTGCAACGCTGAGCTTCTTGAAGCTTGGGAATGAGTGGGGATCTGGGATTACACTCTGTGATATTCATTTGTTTACTCTCTAGTGTTCTTTTCATCTAAATCATGTGCTTACTCAAAAACAAAAAACAAAAGGACATAACTCTAAACCAAAATATTAGATAGCATGTTAGCAAGTGTATCCATGATATGACAATGCACAGAGCATTGTCAATCAACAAACTATTGATTTAGAGAAGGAGCATATTGTTTGTCTAGAACTGTCGAATGAAGAACCATGTCCTCCATCGAGGGATAGAGAAGAAGAAATGAATATCGGGCTTTCCTCCTTGAGGGTGGTAATTATACATGAATCCCCTTCGGGAAGGATGAAGAGTCTTCATGAAATTGAAACCTTCGATTTAGAGAATCCCCTCCAGGAAGGATGAAGAGACATCATGAAATTGAAACCTTCGATTTAGAGAATCCCCTCCAGGAATAATGAAGAGACTTCACAAAATTGAAACCTTCGATTTAGAGAAGGAATTAGTTCCCTCTATGAATCCTAAGCTATCTCCTTCTAAATTATAGTTAGCCACTATGGACCCTTCTTCAAGGGGTGGCATGAGATTAAAACAAGAAAGGAAAAAAATGTAGTATTGAGGATTTTTTTTTAAGGGATGAAAATGAAATGTACATTACTTATGTATTCTTACCCTTGTGAGTGCAGTATGCATCTAATAATTGTAATTTCCATTTTTTAATATAAATGACGATTTTTTCTTTGGAAAAAATAATTATATGTATGATTTTTTTTGTTATGATGATACCTCTTCAACAATCCATTGAATCGCAGAGACAAATTCTTCCTTGAATTAGGAATATTGTCTTCCCCTCAACCCGAATTGTCGAATCATTATAAGTTGCCAATACTGTGATACGACGGAATATTGTTTGTCACCTAACATAAGAGTCAACACTCAATATCTGCAACCCCTTGCAGTCCTTCACGACTTTACAAACACGGCATATTTAAAAATGTTGCTTTCAAAAATATCTCAACAACTCTATTTAATTTTGAGTTAATTTCTGATTTGAAACTCTGTCATGTTGATATGTCGTTCCTTTGCCTCCACGCTTGTGTTTAAACTTTGGAGGCGATTCTCCTGCATCATACTCCTCTGTTTAAAATTTTCATGGACTCCTCTCCATGAGCTCCTGCACTGTCTTTCCATGCTTCAAAATATCAATTTATGTGACTCAACTTGCATCTTCCATTGGATGATCTTTCCACTTCACTAAATATTCAGGATATGTCTTCCTCCTGGTCTTCTTTCCATCTCTTTGTTCAATGATTTTCTCCATCTGAGGTTTTTCTGCTGTGGGAAATTGTTCTTCCCACTGAAATTCTTTCTGATCATCTAATTATCCTGCCTCATATCTCATGTAAGGATACAGTTTTGCAACATTGAATATCAGTGATATCCCAACATTGTCTTGCAACTCAATTTCATAAGCATTGGTTGCAAATTTTTTGAGAATCCTGCATGGTCCTATCTTCTTTATCTTCAACTTGTTATACGTTCCCCCTGGAAACCTCTCTTTTCTCAAATGAGCTAAAACTTCATCTCCAACTTCGAATTAAACTTCTCTCCTCTTTTGATCAACTCTGCTCTTATATTCAGGTTGTTTTCATGTAGCTGCTCTCTGACTTTGTCATGGAGTTTTTGCATTTCTGTTGCAAAATCCTCTACTCTAGCACTTCTAAACTCATCTTGATTCATATATCTCAACTCGGTAATCCCTCTTGGTTGTATACCATACACAATTTCAAATGGACTTTTCCATGTGCTCATGTTCACTGAATTGTTGAATGCAAATTCTACTTGTGCCAAAATCTGATCCCGTTGACGACCTTGCTCAGTGACTAAACTTCTCAGCATGTTTCCTAGACTCTTATTTACTACTTCAGTCTTTCCATCTGTCTAAGGGTGATATTTTGAACTAAAGGACAAGTTCATCCCCATCCTTTTCCATAGATTCCTCCAAAAGTGTCCTACAAATTTGGTGTCCCTATCTGAGACTATGCTCCTAGGCAATCCATGTAGTCTCACTGCTTATCTGAAAAACAAATTGGCTATGTGTGTAGCATTGTTTGTCTTCTGGCATGGTATGAAACGTGCCATTTTTTAAAATCTATCCACCACAAAAAATATGGAATCGCTCCCTTTCTGAGTTCTAGGCAATCCCAAAACAAAATCCATACTAATTGCATCTCACGGCCTTTCTGGAATTGGTAATGGTTGATACAAACCAGTGTTATGTTGTCTTCCTTTTGCATATTGACAAATTATGCATCTGTTCACAAAAATTTTCACCTCTACCCTCATGCTCTACCAATAATACGAATTACTTAGTTGTGCAAATGTCTTATCGTGACCAAAATTTCCATCTAAACCTCCATTGTGTTTCTCCTTCAGCAGGTTATCTCTCATTGAGAATTTTGGTATGCAGAATTGGCTTCCCTTGAAAAATAATCCATCACGGATCAAACATTCATTTCATGGGCTTTTGTCTCCCAATAAAGGATTCTTGCATGCCTCATAAGCTTCCTTAAAATCTGCATCTTCGCTATGCATCTCCTTGAGGTGTTCAAACCCTAAGGTCTCCACTTGGAATTCCTGTACAATCAAACTCCTCCTGCTCAAAGCATCTGCAACTTTGTTAGCAATTCCAGCAAAATGTTTAATAACAAAAGTAAAATTATTCATAAATTCTACCCATTTAGCATGTCTCTGATTCAACTTTTCTTGTCTAGTAATAAACTGCAAATCTTGATTATCGTTGTATAAGACAAATTCTTTAGGAATTAGATAGTGTCTCCACTTCTTCAAAACTTGAATCACTGCATGAAATTATTTTTCATGTGTGGAATACTTCTTCTTGGTGTCATTCATCTTCTCACTGAAATAAGCATTTGGCATATTATCCTAACTCAATACTGCTCCAATAGCTAATCCACTTGCATCACATCTCACTTGAAATGTTTTTCCAAAATATGGCAAGACCAGAATTGGTTGTCCTATGATCTTCTCCTTTAACACTTTGAAAAAAAATTCAGCTTCATATGTCCAACTGAAGGACCTGTGTTTCTTCTTCACAGTGTCCAGCATGGGTGCACATATACCAATGAAATTTCTGATAAACTTTCTATAAAAGCTTGCTAACCCATGAAAACTTCTTACCTCAAATATGTTTCTTGGTGATGGCCATTCTCTGATTTCTCTCACCTTTTCTGGATCCATCTTCAATTCATTTTAAGAAATCACAAAACCCAAGTATATGAGTTCCTTCTTCATAAAAGAACCTTTCTTCAGATTTATCAGCAATTTTTCTTGCTGCAACTTTTCCATCACTGATGTTAGATGTCTTAAGTGTTCTCTCTTTGTCTTACTGAAGATTAGTATGTCATCTAGATATACTATGACAAACTTTCCTATGAAGTCTTTCAACACCTCATTCATCAACCTCATAAATGTGCTCGGTGCATTTGTCAACCCAAATGGCATGACCAGCCATTCAAACAATCCTTCATTTGTCTTGAATTTTGTTTTCCATTCATCCCCCTCTCTCATTCTTATTTGATGATATCCACTCTTCAAGTCTATCTTGGAAAAATAGCTTTCTCCACTCAAACAATCCATCAAGTCATCCATCCTTGTTAAAGGATATATATACCTAATGGTTATCTTGTTGATGGCTCGGGAATCTGTACACATTCTCTATCCTCCATCCTTCTTTGGACTTAACACAGTTGGTACTGCGCATGGGCTTAGGCTTTCCCTGACTAAACCTTTATCCAACAATTCTTGGACTTGATTTTTGACTTCCTCATTCTCTCTAGGTGTCAACCTATAAGTTTCTTTGTTTGGTAAACTAGCTCCTGGAATAAGGTCAATGTGATGGCTTATACTCCTAATGGGTGGAAATGAGTGAGGTAACTCATCCACTACTATGTCAGCAAAGTTTTCTAATAGTTCCTCAATTTCTTCAAGCAAATCTTCCACGGAAGTATTTGTAAGGATAAAACTAGGCTTCCTCACTACAACAAACTACATTTCTTTCTCCTTCTTGACTTCATTCAAGATTTCCTTCCCACTCATGAGAAGTATGCTTGAACTAGCTTCCCTCTTTTTCTCTTTGTCTTCTATTAGTAACAACATATGTGTCCTACCATTCTTTTCTAGGGTATAAGTATTCTTTCTTCCATCATGAATAACTTTTCTATCATACTGCCATGGTCTCCCCAATAAAATGTGACAGACATCCATAGGAATTACATCACATAATATTTCATCCCTATAACCTCCTATTTTAAATTCAACTTGACATTGTTGACTTACCATTACTTGATGTCCTTTCTGCAACCACGATACCTTGTATGGGTTTGTATGTGCAGTTGCCTTCAACTCCATCTTCTCCACCATCTCTATGGATACTAGATTGTCAGTTCTCCCACTGTCTATAATCACCTTGCAAACTTTGTCTTTCACCTTGCAAGCAGTTCTGAACAGACTTGTTCGTTGAACTTGTTCCTCTAGTTCCTTATCTAGTTTAAGAAGAATTTTCCTCATCATGAGGTTCTTCCCTCCTTCTTTTGCTTCTACTTCCACATGTTTCTGTTCTTCAGCAACGTGTGCTTCACCTCCTCCTTCTTTCTTTCTCTCAGGACACTCCCAATATTTGTGTCCTTGTTTTCGACAGGTATAACATTTAACTAAGCCTCCTCTGCCTCTTCCTTGTCCTCTGGAAAATGAACTTATTCCTTTGTGTTGTCCTTCTTTAGATCTTCCACCTTTCTCATGGTGACTATGATGTTTTTCAACTTCATGCTTCGGCTTCTGGAACTTCTCTCTATTGGTTCCCTTACCTCTGCTTGAATTTCCTCCTCTGTTTCGTTGGCTTTGTTTCCTGGCCATTTTTTCTTCAGCTTTCAAGGTTGCTTGATAAGCATCCTCAACTGTACTAACCAACATCATGTTTATCTCCTCTTGTATTTCATATCTCAACCCATTGATGTATCTGGTTGTCTTTTCATCCTCATTCTCTTTCTGTCCAACCCTGATGTTCAGTCTATAAAATTCCTTAGTGTACTCCTTCACTGATAAGCTCTTATGTATCAGGTTTTGAAATATTATGAATAGATTGATTTGGTAATTCTTGGGGATAAATTTGTCCTTTAGCTTTGCTACCATCCTATCCCAGTTCTTAATTTTCTGCTTACCATTTCTCTTACGTTCAGCTTGCAGTTCATCCCACCATAGCACTGCATGACCTTTCAGTTTTGTCACTGCATGCTTCACCATATTGTCTTCTTCGATATCTTCGTAATCTAAGTATTTTTCCATAGCACATACCCAATATAACAACAATTCAACTTCTAAATTGCCTTCATACATTGGTACCTCTATTCTTTCTCTGGCTCTTATCTTTGAAACAGCTTTTATTAAGCGATCTTGTGTAGCATCCTCTGCTACATTTTCTTTGACCTCTTCTTCTTCGCTCTCAGCTTCACTGATATCTCCAGCATCTAGTGCTCTTATCTGCGTTGTTTCCATGGCATCTAGTCTCATTCAGAGTCACCTCATTTCTTCTTCCATTTATGCATTCCCTCTGTGCCTTCTGGGTGGCATGATTTCACTATGTCACCTACAAATAGAAATCAAATTTTCATGATACCACAAATGGTATCAATTCGTCTCCTTTCTCCTTTGTCTTTTATCTGCAAACAAACTCAATATCAGTTATGATACCACATGATGCAGCCCCCCTACTCCCCTATAGGGCTACACGACCTCTCCGTCAAAGGATCTTCGATTCTCGATTCGAATGACTCTCTGAAACCTCAATGGTATCGTTCTGTGACTACACACAGGCCCTTTTTGGCTTCCTGGTGCAGGTTTAATGGCACCTGCAACCTTCCCTTTCATTTTCCTATGAAATCTCAGAGTGTTAGGTGTTAGCTCCTTTTCAGATAATCCCTCTCGTGATATGACCTTGGGAGATGACCACGCGATTGTGGGCACAGCCACAAGTGGTTTGAAGTCAAACTACTTGTGGGCCCGCAATGATCCTCCATCCTCCACGTGTCCTCTTGATGAAACCATGATTTGGATTGCGGCCCTCCCTCAATATTTTAAACTCCACACAACTCTTGTCCCCACAATGCTACGGGATCGTCGATCTCACGATCTTGATGATACTACTTGAACTGATGGTTTAGATCTGCATCTTCCAAATCCACTGGCCAGATCTATCCCTTCAACATCAACGGATGTGATGTCTTCATAATTCCAGACTTCAGGGTTTTGAAATCTCAAACCCAACTCTTTTACGTACTCCAATCCCCCGGATCTGATGATCAGCAGACACCTGTCTCGTGAAATCAACGGTATTGATCACTTTGGAACTCCAAACTCCAGAGTTATCAAACTTCAACCTTTTCCTTATTTGGCTTTTATCCAAAGAATCTAATCCACTGACGCGTGTCCTCCTTGGGTCAATGAGTGCGATCCCTTCGCGTACCTAGAATTCAAACTTTTCAACTCTCAACTTTTCTCTCCCCACGAAGTATGTGAATTTCGGTCACGTGTCCTCTTGATCTAACGATTGAGGATTTCTTCAGGACTTTAACTAGAGTGCATGGATCTATACCATGTCTCTCCTAGATCCGACAGCTCTGAATCACTTTAAGTCTTCGAGGTTCGGTAGTCTCAATTCTCCACTGAAACTCCACAACAACTTTACCTGAAGCTCACAATCTATTGAAAAGTGTCCACTTATAGATCGATGGCTCTAGGATCTTAGTCTCTTCGGGCTTCGATTGTTTCAACACTTTGGCCTTCACCTCCCTCTGGATCTTTCGAGCTGTCGACCTATGTCCTCCTAGATCCAACGGTCCAAATTCATTTCGGCCCTTCAGCTCTCTGTGCTTCGGAAATCTCGAGTTTTAAACTTGCCTCCTCCCAGACTCATAGTATATGATGGCTCAAATTCACTTAGGTGATCCAATGCTTGAAGTTTACCCCAAACAATCTAACGGCTCAGATCTGTTCCTACGATCAGACGACTGAGATTCTACTTTGGGTTTTCGGCTCTTCGAGCTTCAAAAATCTCAGTTCTCAACCCTTGGTGAATTCTCTCTATGTGTGTGCGAAGCGCTAAGGCTCGTGCACCTTACTCTAATCATATGGTTGTTTATCTGTTGTATTGTGATCCAATGACCACTATCACTCCTCCTCCTGAGCTTATGATCTCTCTCTGACTTAGAAGATTTTCTAAGTGTTCAAAGGTTTCAAACCTTTGCTCCTCCTACAAGTCTGACTCTTGGATCTCGTTAACACTTATGAAAAGTGTTATCCCTTATGAGCTTTGTCCTTAAAGGGATTATAATTTTCCATGCAAACCTTGCGTTCTTAGGATTTCGATAACTCAGATCGAAGGATTTCTTGGAAATAAATTCTTCTCACCCACCTGGCGTTCCTCTATTTCGGGTTTTTCAATGCTTGGTCGCTCTTTAACGTTGTTCACACCTTGAACCTAGTCTAAGTTTCCTTTTTTCTCCCTGAGCTTCTCTGAGTAACAATGAGCCTCAATTGACGTACTCTTTGTGTTCGAGATGCACAGCTTGCATACGAGTGTCAAAAGATAAACAATTGAAACTCATCCAGTTTCGTCATGAACTCATACAATCAACCTCTTGAACAATAACACATGAACGAAAATGAAATGAATCACATACACAAAATATATCATTCATTCATTCATACATCAAATGAACAAAGTTCGAGGATTTGGGACAATTCTGTCTATTCTATTCATTTATGAAAACAAATTACATAGTATTTCTTCTATTCTACTTTGTTCTACTGATCTCTATCTCCTTCTCTCTATCCTCATAATCTCATATTCTGTCTATTACAATACAATAACAAACTATCTAAGGACTGGCTCCATGAGCTCTTGCCGTCCTGTCTGTAACCTATCCTATCAAAAACTCTTAGCGGTTACCTTCTTTGTCCTATTACAATAACTGACATTTATTGCCAGATAAGAGTCAACACTCAATATCTACAACCCCTTGCATTCCTTCACGACTTTACAAACACAAAATATTTAAAAATGTTTCTTTCAAAAATATCTCAACAACTCGATTTAATTTTAAGTTAATTTCTGATTTGAAACTCTGTCATGCTGAGATGTCCTTACTTTGCCTCCACACTTGTGTTTTGACTTTGGAGGAGATACTCGTGAATCATAAGCATAGTTCTTATCCCATTGACACTATTATACACACCAAGATATTTCCAATGGCACAATGATCCAAGTGGAAAATGGTGGCCTCCCACCTATTCCACAGGCTCAAATTAGAGTTTCCATCTTGGCATTTTTTCGGGTCCCAAACTTCTGGGGCCATTTTGAGGCCCTAAATGACGTTCTTTTGACGTGGCAATGTCGAATAAATGCTATAGGCATGTACTGGGCCATTCAAAATGTGTACTCCTCAACTAAACCTTTCTGATGGGGTGTCAAGCACCCCAAACAGATATCATATCCAAAAGTTACGCCCTCGGTAAGTTGGCGTATCAACTACCCCCATCAAGGCCCACAAACCTTTTGGCGTTTCATCTTATGGGGTTAGTGTTTTGGATACTTAGGTTTTTCTCATGTATTCCTTGTGTTAAAAAGGAATTTGGAGCATCATTGTAATCATCTTCTTGCAGGTGAGCGTAGTCGTCACATCTCTTCTCATAGATAAGCTACCATCATTCAAGTGAGTTCATTTCACTCTATATTTTCTTTTACAATCTCTGCATATTTCATTCTTAATAAAAATTGAGTATTATTATATCTTTGTGTTTTTGTGCTATTTATGTGTTATTTCATTCCCTCATAAATCTGGATTAGTGGTATCAAAGTGGCTTCTCTTTATATGTTTCTTTGTGCATGTCCCCAATGAGGTCAAGGTTTAAGGAATTGGGACTTGAACTAGTTGAGCCTTTAGAAGACCATCCTCGGCAACCCCGAAGACCTCCCATGTTGGAGGAAAAGAGAGACAAGGGAGAAGGAGATCCTATTAATTTGTTTCTCATGGAAGTCTTTACGCAACAGAGGAATGAGATGATGGATCATTTTTCCCAAATCCTTTGATTGTTGTTGACAAAATAGATGCCCCATCAAGCGGCCAATTTATAAGCAACACACCATTCAAGGTAAAAGTTCATTTTAATATTCCCATATTTTAAGGTCAGATAGATGTGGATTCTTTGGAAAAGTGGTTAAATCTACTAGAAGGTTATTTCTCTGTCCATAATTTTTCCAATAGGGAAAAGATCACCTTTGCACTCCTTAAGGATATCCCCCATGTCAAACATTGGTGGGAGACTTGTTGTGAGAAAAAATACACAAAGGAGTCTGGAATATTTGGGGTTGAGCCCACTTGGAACTCTTTTATGGATGTCGTTGAGGAACAATATTACCCTCTTGGAAACTATGATGACCGGTCCATGAGATGGACCAAACTACATCATGAGAGGGACCAAATGGTGTCGTAGTTCACAAACATCTTCCATACATTGTGCACCAAGCTGGGTATCAGATACTTCGAGTGACACCTGGTTCTAAAATATCATGGGGTTCTACATAGGTACATCCAAATATAAATGGATTTTATATACATATCATCATTGGGAGCCTCTTATTGATATGTTGTCAATATCAGGCAAAAATTTAAGCAGAGGAATAAGTGGGATTTTGGATCTGCAAATGCATCACAGTAGAAGTCGGGAAAAGGAATCCCCAACACACAAAACAAAGGAAAAGAAAGGATGGACAACCTTAGGACAACCATTATAAGACACAAACAAAGAAGGGTAATGGGAAGATGAAGAAAGACATTGGGAAGTGGTGTGAGTTCCATAAAATCCCCGGGCACAACATTAATGAATGTTGCTTGAAGTAATCATTAGTGGAAAATTTGAAAGCCTCGAGTTAGATCCAGGCTCTGACTCTGATTTAGAGACAAATAAGGGGAAGTGGATCATCAATGCAGAACCCAATGCCACAGTCAATACCACCAATATCCACCCAAACAAACCAAAAGAGTTGAAGGACGGTGAGCACCTTTTTAACTTGCAGATGTGGGTGAAGGGTGCTCTGCTACATTTCATTGTTGATAGCAGAATCCAAAAGAACCTCATCTCAACAGAGGTCGTTAGGAAATTGGAGTTCCGATGACACCACATCCGTATCCATGCAACATTGGGTGGCTCATCCAAGGACGATATCTCTGTGTCATCCAACGGTGTCACCTTCCCTATGGCATCAAGCCCTTCAAGGATGAGGTATTGTGTGATGTCATCCCACTTGAATTTTTTGATGTTTTTTTAGGTCATCCATATATGTCGAAACTTAATGCTATATATGATTCTATACCTTGTAGTTTCATTGTTACTGTGGGAAAACAATTGTACAAGATACCATAGGTAGCTCCACCTACCGCAATTTCTTTGATCTCAACTAAGTAGTGTAGGAAGGTCATCTCCCAGACTAGGAAATGTGTCCTCTTCATGATTCGCTTTCAGAGTGAGCAGAAGGTCATGACCACATCCATGGCCTCCACACAAGGTTCCTATATGCAACATAAGTAAGTGGACAAAGTTGTGGAAGAATACCAGGACATCTTCACCTTGCCTACTAGGATGCCTCTGCATTGTCAGGTCAAGCATTCAATTGATCTGACCCCTGAAACATCTTTTCCTAATGGGACAATGTATCAGTTCTCTCTTTTGGAGAATGAGGAAATCAAGTGCCAGATTCAAGAGATTCTCCAAAAAGGGTACATTCGACCAAGCTCCTCACCCTATGGCAACCCAATCATGCTCATACAAAAGAAATATGGGACTTGGTGACTCTGAATTGATTGCAAATCTCTATACAAAATCACAGTCAGGAACCAGTACCTAATTCCCCAAATTAATGACCTCCTCAGCTAGTTCAAGGGGGGAAAGTAATTTATTAAGATTGATCTGAAGTCTGACTACCACTAGGTCCCCATAGAATAGACTGATGTATGGAATATTGTTCAAGTCTAAAGAAAGTCTTTTCGAGTGGTTGGTCATGCCCTTTGTCTTAACGAATGCCCCAAAAAATTTCATGAGGTTGATAGATGACATATTGTATCCTTTCACCAATTCCTTTGTGGTTGTATATTTAAATGACATCCTCTTCTTCAGCAAGACTTGGGCAGAACACTTGCATCACATTCAATAGGTCCTCCACACTCTGCAGCAACACAAGCTATATGCTAACTTAGAGAAATGCTCCTTCGGCGTGAACATGGTTCAATACCTCATATAAATTGTAGATGAGCATGGTGTGCATGTCAATCCAGACAAGATCCAAGTCAGTTGTGATTGACCAGCCCCGACAACACTAACCGAGCTTCAGAGCTTCTTAGGCCTTGCCAACTTCTATCACAAATTCTTGAGCACATTTTGGTTGAGCCTTTGGTCTCTATTGGACACCAATCTCACCAAATACACTACCTTCCACCTTCATACTAATGGAAAGATAGAGTTTGTCAATAGGATGATCATTCATCTCTTTCACATGTACAACTCCAAGAATCCATGCACATGGGATAAGATCCTTCCTCATGTCCAACACGGCTACAACAGAGCCCTCCATAGCTCAACCAGCCACATATCTTTTCAGGTGGGCCTGGACTTTCAACCATTGGGCCCCATTGATGTAGAAATACCCCTTGCATCCATGCAAGATGAATATTCCCATGCTCAAGCTGAGACCTAAAAGACCACAAAATTCATTGTACTGATTCAACACATCCTCCAACAAGTCCATGACATTTTTCATAAATCCAATGATAAGTACAAGCAGTTCCATGATCAACATCAGCTTCCCCACAAGTTTCAGGTAGGAGATAAGGTTTGGTTGCATTTATAGAAAGATCACCTTACAAGACCCCATAGGAATATGCATCCACATTGCTATGGACCTTACACCATCACCAAGGTTCTGGGTGACAGTGATTTTGAGTTAAGTATTCAGCTCTTCATTGGCTTACACCCAGTATTTGATGTGGACCTCCTTCGACCATATTTTCCACCACTACTGGAGACATCAGAAATGGAAGAGCAACTGACACCTATAAATCTCAACCTTGACTGCATGGAATAGGAAACCATTGATTGGATCATGTATACAAAGGTGAAGGGCACTCGCCAATAGAAGATCCAACTCTATCGAGTTGTCAAAGCAGGGCAGCTACTGCACCAAGGAAAGTGGCTCACCAACAATCAAGTTCGGAAGAAGTTTCCCCATTTGATGGGGGAAATCAATGCAATGGAGACTATTGCTTCCTAAAGGGGGTCTAGGTGGACATCGATGGTCACCCACCTATTCCATTACCTCAAAATACAGTTTCCATCTTGCAAGTTTTTCTACAGTTTTTCGGGTCCCAAACTTTTGGAGTCGTTTAGAGGCCCTAAATGATGTTTTTTTGACATGGCAGTGACCAATATATGCCAAAGGCCTATATTGGGCTATTCGGAATGTGTACTCCTTGGATAAACCTTTTTGATGGGATATCGAGTGCCCCAAATTGAGATTGTATGCAAAAGTTACATCCTCCATTTTATCACTCTGTAAATTGCTTGGGTTGAGGAAGAAAATCACAGAGGTAACCTTCAAACCAACTTTAGGCTTGGAATCTAGCCTTTCCAAACCATAGAGGGCTCTCTCATTGTGTATTAGGGTCAGTGGCTAGATCTGAAATGGAAAGAAGGTTTTAAGATGTGGTTGACAATAGAGGTTAAAAAGAATCAATTGGGCATGGATTCAAATTTACTGCAAAGGGAACTATCAGTGACTGGATCATCATGGTTGAATTTTTTGTATGTATTCTCTATGTCAAAACATAGCTTCAATTGTGAATTGTCAAACTCATATGTATTTTCAAAATATTCCTCAATCTTGATATCAAAGGGAAACACTTGTTTTTCTTGTTTTGGTAGGAAAAGGTTTTCAAGAAACTGATTTTGATAGTTAAAACTCTGGGATTGAATTTGAGCATCTAATACCTTAATGTCTTTCTCAAGTTTATCAACAAATGCTTCTAAAAAACAGTTCCTTTCCTCGAAACATTTGCATGAACATAAATAT
The DNA here is from genome assembly GCA_009831015.1 of Picea engelmannii. Classification (NCBI taxonomy): domain Eukaryota; kingdom Viridiplantae; phylum Streptophyta; class Pinopsida; order Pinales; family Pinaceae; genus Picea; species Picea engelmannii. The sequence continues at coordinate 48,911 of ML810445.1, forward strand.
TGGGGTAGAAAATTTGAGAAAGCATCTTCCACTTGATCATCATCAAAAATATCAAAATATTCTCTAAAACCTTCAATAGAAAGAGGGTATTCCACATACCCTATCATCTTGAAGAAACCAGATCAACAATTTAAGATTTGAATACCTCAGACAGTGGAGTCAACATGAAAATTTTGAGCTCTGGATTCGTCTAAACTGGAGTCGTCAGGCGAGCGGTACAACCTTCATGTGTTTGGATTTTGTTCACCATCAGAAGTCAAATATGAACTTTGTCATTTCTCCCAGGGAAGATTTCACCTTCACTCCTCGGAAATGGTGCCAAAATGTTAGCACTATGTAAATTGCTTGGTTGAAGAAGCAAATAACAAAGGTAACCACAAAACCACTTTAGAACTAAAACTAGCCCTTTCAGTTCAGAGAGGGATCTATCTTGTCACTTGGTCTCTGAAAGATAAGTTTTCTTTTAAGGATCAATGGTTATATCTTTGATTAGATGAAGATATTTATAAAGTTTGTTGGAAGGAAGGAAAATAAATCTATTGGGAAATGGAGTCAACTTTGAAGCAAATGGAACTATTAGTGACTGGTGGGTAGAAATATCAAGGAAGTAGAGGCTATATAGGTTATAATCTTTCATTTTAAAATATTGTTGTTGTATAATGGAAGAAAGAGAACACAATTAACTACATCCATAGCATCAGCGGAGATGAATTCTGATTGAGTTAAGAAGAGATAACAATACTTAAATTGCTTGAATCTAAAGCATCAATATCATATGAATTTTAGACCATTAGCTTTCCAATTTAAGTATATAAGAGTTGCATATGAAATGAGAAAGAAAACATGAAATACATACATGAGAGAGAAACACACACTTCATATCACCACCACAAGAATCTATGGTATGAATAGCATTGTACTTATGCACTAATATTTCATTTAACTTCAGAAAACTTACAAAATGTTCAAGACAAATGTCCTTTATGCTTCTGCCAACCCTTTGTACATCAAAATGATCCAATATAAAGGAAAAATTCATCCCTAAGCTAGAGAACTCTACCTTTAACCACTCTCCAACATATTTTCAAACTTCAAGACTGATGTGAATCACTTGGTACAGTTGGAGACGAATCTGAGGCTGATTTGAATGTTGACTAGGTTCCCTGACACGCTTGCGTATCGATCTGCTACAACTCATTGTGTAACTATAAGCTACAGCAGTTGCATAGCGAGTTTACACAGCGAATAGTTCTCTTCAATTATATTCACACAGGTGGTAACTAAAAATTCTCTGGAGGCTAAAATTGATCATTGTATCATCCTTCAAACATTACCCATCATTTTTTCATCAAGTGTGTACTTACAACACTTGTGTAGCGTGAGATCGTTACGCAAGTTCTGTGTAGTGATCTTTTCTAGACAAAAACTCAAAACATATTAGCCCTTTATTGATAAAAAAGACAAAACTGTGAAAACATTGAGTCTATATTTCAACCACCTCTGCAAATAGGTCTAACTTTCCCCTGGCTTCATCATCAACTTTCATCCTTAGTTTCAAAGTCCTATTTTCTTTCCTCAATGACAAATTCTGTCTTTTTAGATTCCCCACTTGCCTATACAAAAGTGAATTTATTCTCAACTTTGACTCGGCATTGGAAATAGTTGCATATGCATTGTTGATGGCTGGTCCACACTCATGAAGGTGTTTATCAGTGTTTTTCTTTGTTGTTTTGTCATCTTCCCTGAGTTGAATGATCAAATCATGTGCTTCTCTTAATTTTTTATTGAGCCTTTTGGAATTTCTCGCACTTTCTTTAGGTGAGGTATGAATTTTTTCAATTTCTATGGACTGGTCATGGCATGTGTTTCTTCTGTAGGTTTGTGTTCTAAAATCAACTTTCTAGCTGCATATCTTGTCAAAGGAACTGTAGTTTTGGGAAGCTCTTTTGTTTTAGGGCTCTACTCAGCTACTCTATATTTACCTTTTCCTTTAGAAATTTGTGGCACTGTTGGTGTTGATTTTTTCTTTGACACTGATACCTCTTTTGGTGTTGAACTACTAGAAACCCTTTCAACAAGTTTCTACTTCATCTCCCTATTTTTAATGGAATTGTGCTATGGCATGATGAGCTTTCTTAATTTTTTCTTGCAATTCTCTAATTATTTCATCTTTTCCACCTGACTAAAACTGATCTTTACCAATACCTTGAGTTGTATGTTTAACTGATTGTGTGTGTAGGGCAGGCAATCTTTTGGCTATTGATCTTGTAATGGGACTACTAAGTTTTGGTGTTTCAGTGACCTCATCTACAAAGTATAATTTTATTCCTTTCTTCTTAGCTTGTTGGCTTGGTGAAGCACCTTCTACTTCTTTTACTTTCTCATGGCCTTCTTCTGCAGACCTTTTCTCCCTTCTTTTAGACTCCTCAGGGATTAAAGGAGATGTTTTTTCATCAGATAGGGGAGTATCTCCTTTTGGGTCTAAATAAATCCTCGTTGGAGAAAGGAAAGAATCCCAATCATTGTTTAACTTCTTAAGTTCTTCCAACACCAGAAATTTCACTAAAGAGAAATGGAACAAACTAGTTTTAACCTGGTCAACTTTAGCCTACACTTTGTCTGACATTTTACCTAGGCTTCTATATAGGTAAAAAGGTAAATTTAAAGGTTTTTTTTTCCTGTGAAATGCATTAAAATCCTAAAGTGGTACTGATATACCATGTCAAGTCTACCCTCGCAGGTGAAATATCTTTGAACTAGTCTCAATAGATTTTCATAGTGTTCCAATATGCACTCTCTTGGAATGGTAGCGCCAAAACTATGTTTTTTATACTTAGGCTTTAAGAAATCAGTGTAGAAGATGGAATCAAGGGGCATACCTTTGAACCATTTCTCCCCTTGAGTTGGAATTTCAGTTGCAACGGCTATTGTTTCCTCTTACACTTGGAAATCAAGATCAACAACCTTTGTCTGGATGCCATTGAAGTTGAGGGAAAAATCCTTTGTCAGCTGCATGTTATACCCCTAAATTTCTCACAAAATCTCATGCATCTGGCATGTTCAAAAGAAACCCTAAATGTTGGATCAGATTTCACCAATTTCAAGTTATGTGGCTCGATTCTTAAAATGCTCCCTCCCTTATTATATTTCTTCTTCCCTTGAGTTTCCATTTTGCAGATATATGTTGAACACACTATGACTATGGAGGAAAAAGAAGTCGATGGTTAGGGTTAAGGCAGGGGACTTTACACAATGAGAAGCAAAGCTAGGGTTTACAAGAAATGGGATCGAAGGAACATGCCAAGGTCATATTAACTCAAAAAATTATCTGGTAGGAAATAGGACCTCCTTGGTATGTGAATTGTGTAGGAAAGGTGATGTGTAGGCAAATGAACAAAGCTTGTGTAGCGACTGAAACAAAGCTTGTGTAGCAGATAGGAAAGGGTTTGCATAACGTAATGTCTATGTAGCGTGTTGAACAGAGCTTGCGTAGCCGCGAGTTTTATAAAATATGTTATGGTAGAGTGTATATGATGAAAATATCCTTTGCATGGAAAAGGAGAGGGAAAAGGAATTTCATTTGTCAAGCAAAACCGATTTTGAAAGCTTCATTGGACCTTTGAAATGATTTGACAATTTGGGTAGCGCCAATATTTGCACGGTGAATTTACACAGCGTGTGATCCCTTACAAGACAAATATCAAAAATCGCTTTGGAGTATTAGTACATATAACATGTTGACTTATGATGGATCCATATTTCTCATAACATGTCATTATGATCCATGATACCATTTGAAACACTTCCCCTGGACCTTTGACTTATGACTTGACTCCTTTATGACATACCATATCAAAATGTATGGAAACAACCTTAGACTCATGATTAACTATCACACACTTAATGACTGAAAATAGGAATGCATTGGTATTCCCAAGACCAAGGCATGACTTTGCAAACTCTTAAAACACGTATGACCATACCTTGAAAATTAAATGACCGCAGTCTTAACCTGCAATTTGGTGCCTAGCCCTAAGACAACAAAAAAAAGAATTAATTAATGAGAAACCCAATTGTAAATGTGTTTAACCTACATAGAATAGATCTAGTTAAACAATGATACACACATTTCCAAAGAGAATTTGAGAAATAAGAATAAGGAGAGAAATAATGAAATAATTCTCATTAACCGTTGTGAATAATGAATAATTTACACATGATATACTCTGTATAACTCAATGAGTGCACACTGGAGGAGAACCAATGCACCATAGTGGTAGTCTAGAGTGATCTGGACACACACCAGCAGTTACAAGAGTGAACTTCCACCTAGTCTAGTCTCTCAGGTAGTTACAAGAGTGAACTGCCACCCAGTTGAGTTAACTAGTCAACTAGTCTTCAGTTAACTGACTAAACAGAGAGTAGTGAGGAGTTAACTCAGGGAATCAAGTGTAATGCACCAGTCTGGTGATGATACCAAGGCATGGTCAAATTATCATGGTGATGATCCCAATGTTTCACAATGACAAAACCAATGCAGCATCTAAACTCAATTCAAATGTTCAAACCTTGCATGCCATATCCCACTACTTTCATGAGCATGAGTAAGTAGTAAAGTAGAATCAGGTTCAATGAATTCAGAAAATGTATACAATCTAGACTGATGATTCCCCTCACCGGTAGCAACCCTGGAGTTGTTTTTCATGTCCTAGATGTCCACAAAATTTGGTTTGAATATGAATTTCTTTCCAGTGTCAGAATTCGTCATATGATACACGGAGAGAAGGTTGACGGAAAGTTTGGGAACATGCAACACATTCTCAAAGATTTTGTTGGTGATTTCAATCCTTCCTCCAATATGAATTAATGAGCAACCCAATTATCTCCATCCAATAATAATTTCCCCAGAGAGCCCTTTAAGCTACAAAATCCCAATCTTTAAGACAATTCTTCAACAGTCCACTTGTTTTTTCTTCTCCCCCCATAGTTTCTTGTAGAAGGAGAAATCGTGCTTTTCTAGTTCAACTAATATTGTAAGGGCCAACTTCTTGGAGGGGTTTTCCAACCCTTTTACATTCAAGGAGATTATTAACAGTATCCACCCTTTTTCATGGGTTGTCCTGCTCTAAGGACCCTAGTAATTAGTTTGTATTTCCCTTGTTGTACCTCCCTTTAAACTTGTTCCTGATCCAGCTAGATGTGGGAATTCCTACCCACATATAGGTACCCTAAGTCCTTGAAAACTTGCCTACCCAAAACACCCAAGATCGTACTATCCAGAGGGTCCTTCCTCCTTCCTATGCCTTAATTCATACCTCCTAGGAGTGGCCTTCCCATAGTCTAGTGAATCTGAGTTAACAAAACCACTCCTATGGGAACCATTGATAATGTTTATGGAGGAGCTTGTGTAATCCAAATCCCCATCATTTTCAACATGCCTATTTCCACTTGATACCAAACCAACTCACTTGTTGAACCTAGGCTTATCCCTTGGTTTTTAAAATAAATGTTAGTTTATAATGGTCAACTAGATATTAGATTTAGGCGTCAATGGTTAGTTTATGATTTTATGTCTTAATTTACATTATCATTTTTCCCCACATTCATAAAGTGGATTGACTCGACTTGATTGTATCCCTATATAAGGAATCTTTTGCTTTCTCATTTATATACAATAACAGTGAACTCTTTCAAGTTATATTGGTTTTCTTTATGTGCTCAATTTATGTAATATGGTATCAAAGCCCAGCATTCTAGAATTTGTATCAAGAGTCTCGGGGCTTTGAAATACAAGGTTTCCACTATCCTGACTTCAATATTTTCAAAGTCATATCAAGATTCTTAGGCCTTTGAAAGACAAGGTTTTCACTCTTGGGACTTCAATAGTCTAGGTTCCATAAAGTTTTTATGAGAGGGAAGACCTAGGGACTACTGTTGGCAGAGATGGATCAAGGGATCACAACTATAGCACATTGAAGAGCCAAAATGTTTTCATTGAAACCGGGTATTTTTACACCTTTGTTGCAGTTTCAAGGAAGGAAGAATATGTAGCTTGCATGTGTTTCTCTAATTTAGTCTATTTTTATGCACTCTTGACTTGTATCTATGGTTTCATTATCCAACACAATGTTGGAAGGAAACTAGAAGTTCTCTAGGAAGAACTACAATACATGGAATCAACGTATGTTGGCCATTTTTTACTACAGGTGTTTGTTAGATATCGTTCTCGGAAAGACAATCCAACCTGAGGTTGCGGGTAAAGAACAAGACAAGTTTTATGGACAAGACAAAGAAGCAATGATGTTGTTCAAGTTGTCAATGACAGATGAGATGCTTCTTGAGGTTCAAACTGGGAATACTTTTTCCATGATTTGGAAGCATTTGAAATATCAGCATGAGACTTCAAATAAGGGTCGAGCCTTCTTCTTGAAGAACATGTTGTTTTTTATCATGATGAATGAGGGTGCATCATTACAGGAGAACTTAATCAAGATCATGAACATATGAGAACAATTGGATTCCATTGACCAGAAGATGGAAGAAGAGGACATGGTGGTAACCACACTGAAAATATTACCACGTGTTTATGAGCACTTCATAGAGACCTTGAACATCATTGCTATGGATGTTGACTTGAATTTTGGAGATTTGTGCAATAATATCTTACAATAAGATAGATGGAGGAAACATTTTAGTAGCAACAATGAGATTGAGGGTTTGGAATTGGCCTTTGCAACCAATGTCAAGGGAAAAAGTAAATGGGAAAATAAGAATGATCAAGGAAATGGTGAGGATGCATACAAAATCATGAAGACCAACACCTTTCACTACTATGGAAAGGTAGGACATATGAAGAAGCATTGCAAAAAAACGTTGGCATATAAAAAAATCCAACCAAGAAGGGCCTCAACAAAAGGCTCATGTCACAGAGCACACAAAAGAGAAGAAGTCATCCTTTTATGTATTCATGGCCACGACACAATCATATAAGTCCAGGTCATCTGCTTGGTTCATCAATTTAGGGGCATCACGCCACTTCACCAATATGCAGTATTGGTTCACAGAGAATTTTTCTTCTTCATCCAAGGATTCTGTGATTTTCAGTAGTGGGGAGGAGTATAAGATAGTTGGCACCGGAAATGTGCAGATTTCCTTTGGAGGGAAAATTCTCATGTTCCTCAATGTCTACTATATTCTTGGTATGGAGATTAATATGTTTTCAGTTGTTCATGTTATGAGGCATGACCCCCATCTAGATGTCAACTTTAGAAGTCACGAATGCTAAATAGTTTACATGGAGACCAAGAAGCTTGTTGTGCTTGGTGTGGAGGACCATGGATTGTTCAGACTGGTGGATATTGGATAGGTCAAAGAGAATGCACTAGCAAATAAGAGTGCAACTGACATCAGTGTCCCATGGAATTAGAGGTATGGGAACCTCAACTTTAACTAGCTCTCTCAGTTGGCACAAGAGAAATTAGTAAATGGGATTTTGTACATTCCACAAAAGATCCAGGGAATTTGTTGAGATTTCTAAGAAAGGAAGCAACATAGAACACCATTTCATGAAGAAAAACCTTGGAGAGCGTAGAGATTCCTTCAGCTATTTTGTGCAAATATATGCATGGACCAATGAACATGGAATCAATCATCGGTGCTAGGTATTTCCTTCTATTTGTTGATGATTTCAGTAGGAAAATGTGGTTGTATTTTTTGAAATTAAAACCTGATGTGTTTAAAGATTTTCAAAAGTTCAAAGCATTAGTAGAGAAAGATTCAGGTTTTCATATTGCCTCTCTTAGATATGATAATGGTGGGGAATTATGCTCAAAATAATTCAATATTTTTTGTACTAAACATGGTATCCAAAGACAGTATACTACACCCTACACTCCACAGCAAAATGGAGTTGTTGAGAGGTGAACCCATACTATCACAAAGATGGTCAGGTGTATGTTATAGAACAGGTTTGTTCCAAACAGTTTTTGAGTTGAAGCAGTATTCACAGTAGTATACATGTTGAATAGATGTCCCATGATGGCAATGAAGCAGAAGACCCTAGAGGAAGCATGGTCTGGAAGAAAGACCAAAGTAATTCATCTTAAATTCTTTGGTTCAACTACCTACACTTAGATTCCATCTAAGAATAGAACCAAGTTAGATCCAAAGAGAAAGAAGTCGATGATTACAGGGTACAGTGACACTCATAAGGCTTATAGGTTGGTTGATACTGACATTGATAAGGTGAGATTTAGTAAAGATATTATTGTTGATGAGGAGGTTGGACCTTTCCAAACTTCTCCTGAGTTTTGAATTATTGAGAAGCCAGAAGTGGTTGAGGATTCAAGTGTCAAGCTTAAAGTATCTCCACCTAGAGGGGGGAATATCCTGAGCATGAGGAGTCTCCTAGAGTAGTAATTAATGATCCAGATACAGGTGGCCCAAGTCATGGTGGAAATACTGACTTGGATGAGGAAGATCCCAAGAAGAGGCCCAAGTGGTGGCACAACACCATTGGAGATGTTTGAATAGGAGAAATGATTGAGGGACGATCATCAAGGGGAAAGAGAAAACAAACAACAAACACAGTCAACTTTGCTCTTATGGCCAATATTTAGGAAATCTATGAGCCACAAATGTTCAAGGAAGCACAAGGGAGACCTAAATGGGAAAAGGACATGGTAGTCGAACATGAGAGTTTGATGAAAAATCAGACTTGGGATCTCACACCACTTCCATGAGGGAAGAAACCCATTGTCTACAAATGGGTGTACAAGGTCAAGTAAAAGGAAGATGGTACACTTGACAAGTACAAAGCAAGGTTGGTTGCAAAAGCGTTCTCGGATGTAGCCAAAGCCTAAGATTAATTCACAAGATCAAATAAACCATGAAAACATAGGAGAATGGAAAAATAACTCTCTTTTATTCCTTCTCCATCCTAACTATTGTAATCGAAGTTCAACCTCTTATAACTACTATCTGGGATTTTTGAAAACAACTGATTTTAGAAAAACAACTATTTTTTAGAAAAACAACTAAATTTAGAAAATTCTCGCATGACTCTAAAAATGACCACTAACTAAGAGCTAACTAGTGTGAGGCTATTTGTCAACTCAATTTTCTGATTAAGCTCGTAAACTAAGAGATAACTGATAATTGAAAAATTAAAAATTCCCACAAAAACACTAAAACTCCATTTTGAGGCCTTATATGAAGGAATTTAGCCCTGAAAAAGTGTCGAAACGATGTCCAATCGGCATGATAGTGAACTCTTTGAGACAACTTCCCATACAATTTCAACCCAAATAGATAATCAAGTCAAAATTTATGACCCTCAAAAAATACCCAAAAAATCCTTGCATCATTCTCGTCTGGTTGAAAAAAACATAGCTTATGCAAGTTACTATCTTCAAATTGTTGCCATTCAATGGGATATAGGTTCATTAAGTCACCCTCTGTAATGCACGTACTCTTTGTTGGTGATATGCCTTCCCACTAGACCAAATATCAGTTGTCTTAGCCTTGTCGAGTATGAAGGGTCTTCTTATCTAAAATATGTGCAATATTTTCCTTTTTCTTGCTTGGAATGGCCTGTTGCCAATCCACCTCTGCCTTACTGTCATCACCCAGATCATCCCCATGGAAGATATACAAATCAGAAACATTAAACACAGGGGAGATATCGAGGTCACCTGATAAATCGACCTTATAATCATTTTCATTGAATTTCTTGAGAATCTTGCACGAACCAATTTTCTTATACTTCAATTTGTGGTAGGTTTATCGAGCAAACCGCTCCTTCAGTAAATAAACCATCACCAAATCGCCTTCATTGAATACCTGGTATCGTCGGTGAGAATATTTGATAATTTTGGTATGTTCATTATTGGCCTGCAATTTTTGTCTCACCTGTTGCTGCAATTGTTGAATGTGTTCTGTAAATACTTCCCCATCATCATCTATCCTATCCCCAAGTGGTAGCAGCACCAAATCTAGGACACCCATAGGATTTATACCATAAACAACTTGAAATGGATATTTACCTATAGATATATTCATTGAACTATTGTAGGCAAATTTCGCTTGAGATAAAGCTAAATCCCACTACTTGGGATTATCTCCAACAATGCTCTGTAACAGGTTTCCCAAACTCCGATTTACCACCTCGGTTTGCCCATGTATTTGGGGGTGATAGGCATTGATGAAATGTAATTTAGTCCCCATTTTTTTCCATAAGGTCCTCCAAAAATGACCCAAGAACCGAGTATCTCTATCAAAGGTAATAGCTTTTGGAACCCCATGCAATCTAACAACTTTTGAAAAAAAACAATTCCACCACCCTCAATGCATCACTAGTTTTCTTGCAAGCAATGAAATGAGTCATTTTAGAGAACCCATAAACAACCACAAAAATAGAATCAATACCTCGTTGTGTGTTTGGGAGCCCCATGAAAAATTCCATGCTCAGATCTGTCCATGGACATGTGGGCACTGGTAATGGCATATACAACCTCGTGTTTTGTGAGTGTCCTTTAGACTTTTGACAAATCTGACATCTTGCCACATACCTGGTTATATATCTTTTCAAATTTTCCCAGTAATACTTATCTTCGATTAAGGCTAGTGTCTTATCCTTTCCAAAATGTCCTGCCAAACCTCTACTTTGAAGGTCTCTGATAATATTTTTCCTCATTGAACCAATTGGGATGCATAGTTTTTTTCCTTTGAAGAGGTAGTCATATTGCATAAAATATTCACCTTGATTAAGATCCATGTTCCCAACGACTAGATTCTTCAATTTTTCCACAATCTCCCGAGAATCATTATCAAATGCATAGAGATCCTTTAATGCAGCAAACCCAATTACTTGATTTTCCATGGTTGTCAAAATAACAGTGTGTCGACTCAAAGCATATGCAACTTGATTCTGATGCCCTGATTTGTGCTTCAAAACAAAGGTGTAGCCTTGTAAGAAAGAGACCCATTTTGCATGTCTATTGTTCAATTTATTTTCGATGTTTACACATTTTAATGCAATATGATTGGCAAATAACACAAACTCCTTCAACACTAGATAATGTCTCCAATGTCACAATACTTGCACAATTGCATAAAATTCTACATCATATGTGGAGTAGTTCTTTCTTACCTCATTCAATTTTTCACTAAAGAATGCAATTGGTCTACCTACTTGGCTAAGAACAGCCCCAATGCCTACATATGAAGCATCACAGTCTACCTCAAACACTTTATCAAAATTCGGTGAGGCTAATATGGGTGGCTCAATTACCTTCTTCTTCAGAAACTTAAAACTTTCCTTAGCTTCCTTGGTCCACATGAATGTCTTTCCTTTGGTATAATTTGTTATGGGTGCTACAATACTGCTAAAATTACGAATAAATTTTCTGTAAAGGGTGGCTAGTCCATGAAAACTTCTTACCTTTGTGATGCTCATGAGACTAGGCCACTCCAAAATTTCTCTAACCTTCTCTGAATCCATCTTGACTCCCTCTGTCGAGATGACAAAACCCAGGAACACTAAACTTTCTTACATGAAACTACATTTCTTTAGGTTTTCATAAAGTTGATGTTTTCTCAATGCATCCAATATATTTTTTAAATGTTGCAAGTGATCTTCTTTTTTGTTACTGAAAACTAGGATGTCATCAAAATACACAACAAAAAACTTACCAATATAAGGTCAAAGCACAGTATTCATCAGCCGCATGAAAATGCTAGGACCATTGGACAGTCCGAATGGCACCACCATCCATTCATATAGTCCATCCTTGGCCTTGAAGGCAGTTTTCCATTCATCCCCTTCGTGAATCTGGATCTGGTGGTATCCACTTCGCAAATCAATGTTACTAAAATATTTAGCTTCGACTAGCACATCCATCATATCGTCCAATCGCAGTATAGGAAACCTATATTTGATGGTAATTTTATTGATTTCTTTGTTATTTGTGCACATCCTCCATGTATTATCATTTTTTGGAGTCAACAATGTTGGTACAACACATGGACTCATGATTTCTCTTACCAAACCTTTCTTTATGAGTTCCTTCACTTGTCGGTTGAGCTCTGCATGTTGTGTAGGAATCATCCTATAGGCTTCCTGATTAGGTAAATATCATCCTGGGATCAGATCAATGTGATGTTGAATATCCCTCTTTGGAGAAAGACCATCAGGTAGTTCATTATGGATAACATCAACATATTCTTGTAGTAACTTGGCCACTTCAGTAGGAATTGGTATGTATTCCATGCCTCATTTTTTCACAATCAATGCATAGCAGAATCTCGTTACCTTTGTTTCCTTAACAAACTCTCTTTCTGACAACATATTCTTAGTTTTTCCCTCATCCTTAAGGGGCAGTAAGACAACTTTCGATCCATCCTTCCAAAAGGTGTAGGTATTCTTTCCTCCATCATGCATGACTTTTTTGTCATATTTCCAAGGCCTCCCCAATAACAGATGGCATGCATCCATCGAAATGACATCACACCATACTTCATCTTTATAAGTCTTACCAATGGAAAACTTTATCAAACATATTTTATTAATGGTGAATTCATTCCCATTTTTGAACCATGCAATTCGGTAAGGATGGGGATGTGTCTCACAGCGTAATTTCAACTTATCTACCATCTCTTTGGAAACCATATTCTCACAACTACCACTATCAATAAAAACTTGACATACATTTCCCCCATAAGTGCATCTGGTTCGAAAAATATTTGTTCAAAGACAAAAATATTCATTGTTGCTTCCTTGACTTTGCTCTTTTTTGGGAATCACCATTGACCTCTGTATCATGAGACTCTCTCCCATACCAGGTGGGACTTCAAATTCAGCTCCTCCTTCTTCATTCTCATCTTGGACCAAGTTCAAACTAGGTTGTTGTCCTTGCTTCAACTCTTGCATGTTATAACCTGGGAATTGAAATGCTCTATAACCCTCTACACCACACTTGAAACACACATACAGTCCTCCTCTACCACCATTGTAACCTCTGCCCCTCTAAAATCCTCTTCCTCATGGTTGATTCAGGTTACGTTGTCAAGTATCTTTTGCTTTCTCATCTCCTTGGGATGATTTTCCTCTGCCATATTTAAAACCACCCCATGAGACAGATGGTGTACCCCTCCTTGCTCCTCTATTCCTTTGAGAAAATTTTTGGTTTAGCTTTTTATCAGCCTTTAAGGATAATTGATATGCCTCTTCCACACTGTGAACTCTATGCATGCTTAGTTCATCTTGAATAGAAAATTTTAAACAATTCACATACCTTGCAGCCAATTGTTCATCAATTTCTTGGTGATCCACGCGAATGGACAACTGATAAAACTCATTTGTGATTTCCTCCACGGTGGACGGGTTCTGCTTCAAGTTCTGGAATCTACGAAAAAAGGTTTGGGCATAGTCTAGAGGAAAAAAAAATTCTCAGTTTTTTTTCCATCTTTCTCCATGTCTTAATTTTGTCTTTTCCTTTTCTTACTCTGTCTTTTTGTACATGATCCCACTAAATCATGGCCTGACCCTTCAACTTGGTGCATGCAAATTTCACCTTCTTTTCCTCTGGCATAGGCTACCATTCAAAAAATTTATCCATGGCATTAATCCAATCTATTAACTATTATGGTTTAAGATTCCCTGCATATTCTAAAACTTCCATCTTGATCCTATCATTTCTCCCTTCTAAAGCCCTGAGCATCCTTTCTTCAAAAGACACGTGCTCTAATTTTTCTTCTTCGTGTTCTTCATGTTCTATATGTTGATCTACATTTCCTTGGTTTGTCTCCTCATCAGACAATTCTCTTTGTATTATTCTCTGAATAGCCAGCATGCTTGTAAGATATGTTACTTACCTTTGGAGGTTTTGCATATCTATGCGCATCTGAGCAAGACCTACTCTTCCTCTTCCTCTCCCAACCATCTTCTCGCTCTGATACCAAATGATGTAGAGAGAGCCTGAGATTCATTCACAAGATCAAATAAACCATGAAAACATAGGAGAATGGAAAAATAACTCTCTTTTATTCCTTATCCATCCTAACTATTGCAATCGAAGTTCAACCCCTTATAACTACTATATGGGATATTCGAAAACAACTAATTTTAGAAAAACAGCTAAATTTAGAAAATTCTCGCATAACTCGGAGCTAAATAGCGTGACACTATTTGTCAACTCTCTTTTCTGGTTAATCTCATAAACTAAGAGATAACTGATAATTGAAAAATTAAAAATTCACGTAAAAACACGAAAACCCCAATTTGAGGCCTTATATGAAGGAATTTGGCCCTGAAAAAGTGTCAAAACGATGTCCAATCGGATAGATCTGCTTGACACGGTAGTGAACTCTTCGAGATGCAATTTCAGTAAAATTTCAACCCAAACAAATAACCAAGTCAAAAGTTATGACCCTCAAAAAATCCCTACATCATTCTCTCAAAGAGAGAGCATTGATTATGAGGAGACCTTTGCTCATACAGCAAAGATGAGCACCGTTCATCTTGTTCTAGCCATAGCAACACAGAATGGTTGGAAGTTCCATCAGATGGACATAAAGAGTGCCTTCCTCAATGGATATTTGGATCACTAATACATATGGGATCAAAATTTGACAAATATTACAACGATATAGGTTAAATCAATCATGCAGTCACAAATTACTACAATTTCAATCTTTTTTTTGGGGGCTCCCTGATGTTCGTCATACTTATGATGACACTCTTCCATTGTCACTTTTGCGATGACAGGGAGTTGATATATTGATGGGATTTCATTCACTTGTGACGAATGTTCATCGATATAGTGATGAATAATTTGTCAATATATAGACGAATATTCATCGCTATATCAACAGCCTTTCATGACAAGCCGACAAAAGTTCATCGATATAGCAATGAATTTTGTGGGTCTTGAAAAAATATAGATAGTCGTTTGAAAATTCTTAATGAGTGGTCAATGAGTGTCGAAAGTTCAACGGAAGTTACAGATTTCAACAATTTTGTTCTAGGTGCAACATCTATAAAATCTTAATTGTCTGGTCATTGTTCAACGCATGTAATAGTATCTTTTCTATTACGTGTGCCTTGTTTCACATCAAATTCTTGATTTATATAGCTTGGATTTTGGACGTATTCTGAAGGTTAGAAATTTTTAATATTTCTTTGTCTCATTTTAAATACTCACATTGGATCCCAACTAATTAATTGAGATTAGACCCTATTTTTTGTGGGGAAACAAGTTTTTGTATAGGAAATAGGTATGAACATGTCTACTCAGATGTTATTGGCCTAGTCCTCTTTTATAGTTGTTTAAATATTTTATTTCTTTCTTATAGTGAAGCTTTGAAGCTTATGTGGTAAAAACGTATGTATTATGGTTAATTTTGATTTCTTGAGTAATTGTTGACTAGTAGTCTTATAAACATTTAGTAAATCAATGACAGTAATGACTTAATTAACTCTAGACATATAAATGGGGTCAACATTCGATGACATTTGTACTATAAGAAAATATTTGTATATTGTACTTATATTGCATCTTCAGTGGTTTTTGTTGTAATAGGAAATATCAATACCAAATAATAATAATAACATGACGGATGAAGAAAATGAAAGGATTATTGTTAGGCTAAAGGTGACATTGGAGGCAAAGGATAATGTGAAACTTGAATGCCCTTGCAATCATTGCAGGGGCTTTAACAAAAGAAGATGACATATTGTCCCATGGTAAGATGGGCATGTTGAAGGGTGGTATACATATTGTCCCATGGTAAGATGGGCATGTTGAAGGGTGGTATACATATTGTCCCATGGTAAATTATTCATTATTATATGTCTTTGTATTGAGAGCATTTATAAAAATTTCTTTCCTTTTAATATTTGTTATATACACTAATTTTATTGATTGTTTGTAATTATAAAGAAAATCCTCTTAGGTGTGTGGCAACGGAGAATGTGCCTAGTAGTAGTAGAAATATTATTGTACAGGTTGAGGAAGATGGTTGTATGGATATTGAAGATCATGATCAAGTTAATTATATAAAATAAGATGACACCAATAATAATGGTAATCCAGATGATGGGACAAATAGATTGATCCGGGACATTTTTGCTCCTATCAATGAGGACAGCTTTGATGATATTCATGATGTACCTCTACTTGAGAAGGGACAACAACCCCTTTATGAAGGCTCAAGAACAAATATTCTATCAGTTATTATGTCGTTTGTGAACTTGAAGGTATTGAATGTTTTTTCAAACAAAAATCTCATACAGATCCTAAGGTATGTAATAATATAATTCATCACATATATGTAAGGTTGAAATTATTTTTCTCTTTTTTTAGTATCAATTAATGTGTAATATATTAATGATGTGATATTTATTATTACTATTATTTACATTAACTAGTTTTTTTTGTTCGTCGAAAGTTCGACGCACGTGAAGAGACCTGTGAAAAGGACATGATCATCACTAATATGTCGAACTTCTGAATAAATTATGTCATATTTTATGTGAAAAATCCATGGTCATCATCATCATCATCACCATCATCGTCATCATCATCGTCGTTTTTTCATCATCCTCCTCCTCCTCCTCGTCGTTGGTATCACCATAATCAACATTGTCGTCATCCTCCTCATCATCATCATCATTTTCATCATTGTCATTATCATTGTCATCATCATCATGGTCGTCATCGTCATTATCATTATCATCATCACTGTCATTGTCATTATCGTCGTCATTGCCATTGTCATCATGATCATCATCGGCATCGTCATCTTTGTCATTGTCATCATTATCATCATCATCATAGACGTCATCATTATCATCATTGTCATTGTCATTTTCATCATCATTGTCATTGTCATCATAATCGTCATTTCCTACATTGTCACCACCATCATCATCGTCATCATCTTTATCATCATCATCGTAATTTTCATCACCATAATGAACATTGTCATTGTCCTCCTCCTCATCGTCATCGTCATCATCATTTTCACCATCATCATCATCATCATCATCATCATCATCATTTCCCTCCTCCTCATCATCATCACCGTCATCCTCCTAAACATCGTCGTGCTCCTCCTCCTGATCATCACCATCTTCATCGTCATCATTTTCATTGTCGTTTTCATTGGCATCACCATAATCAACATTGTCATCATCCTACTCCTCCTCCTCATCATCATCATCATTGTCATCATTTTCATTGTCGTCATATTTGTCATCATCATCGCCGTCATCATTGTCATCATCATCGTCATCGTTATCATCATCATCATCGTCATCATCATCGTCATCATTGTCGTCGTTGTCGTTGTCATTGTCATCACCATAATCAACACACTACAAGGAGAACATCTTCTAGCATAGGTTTTTGCGGAGGTTTTTAGTGTTACAAAAATTGGAAAAAAATTCAAAAAAACCTCCACTACAACCCCCTCTATTGGCTACAAAGGTTTTAGCGGAGGTTTTAACAGATGTTCCATATAACTAAAAAAAATTGGGCGGGCGGAGGTTATAGCGGATGTTTTTTTTAGTGTTTTTATTGTCAAAACGCACTGATGCACCATTAAATAAAATGCCCCAGGGCGTACCAAAACATAAAATGCACCCGAAGAGACTTACATCAAATGCCCCGGAACATACATAAAACCCAAAAAAACATTGGTGCACCATTACATTAATCTCGGTGCTAACATAAAAAAAAAAACTACACCGATCACCATTACATGAAAATGCCTCGGTGCATACATAAGACGAAAACGTGCCTTCTCAGTATTATATTACTGCATTGGTGCTTACATATGAAACAAACGCACCATGAAGGTTATGGTTAATATGCCCTAGATTCCCATTTTGTTGTATGCAACTCTAGTGCGATTGTATTTTATGTCCATTCCACTGCTTATATAATCTGTGTGTCTCACTGCCTATACTAAATATAAGGCCCAAGGGCGCTTGTATTATCAAACGCACCGGTGCATTTAAGTTTTTTAAATCGTCGGTGTTGTTACTATATTTAAATAATTGATGTGTACTTATCACATGCCAACCATATAATTTCAAAATGGTATATATTATCGCACAATTTATGCACCGATGAGTCCATATAATTAATATGTATCGGTGCTTTAGTATTCTTAACATGCATCGGTGTGTATAACCCCTTAAAAAGCATCGATGTCTATTTTATTTCAGGCACCATTTTTTGAGTTCATAAGAATGCAATAATATGTATATATTTTAATTAATTGTTTTTTTTACAAATATTTTTTATAATCATATTGTTTTTTATATTTTTGTTATTGCATTTTGATATAATAAAAACATTAATACCTTATTCAAGGGATTATACCTCTTTTATTTTCAACAATGTAAATCATTCACATATTAATTAATCGGCTATTTCCAATAATGTAAATCATTCACATATTAATTAGTCAACAATGCAACATTTTACAACATATGAGAATGCAATAAAATAACAAACCCATTTTATTATATATGAATAAGAGACCCATGGTCATACAAAATGGGACAACGTAAAGTTCCACAATAATCAAAATGGAACTAATATGTAATAATTACAGTTATTGGTAACATGTCCTCATCCAATTGGGACATTATGTCCACTACATTAAGCAAAAATATCCTTGATTTTTACATACTGATATTACAAAACTGCATACAACTTGCAGTAACATTCAATTATATTGATTGTCATTCATCACTTGAATTGTTGTCATTACTAAAGTTGCATTCAACCCTCATTTTATGTTCAGTTGTAGGCGATATTGTTATTTTTTTTATCTCTATGGATGTTTTCTTGCTCAACTTCTCGTTGACGTTCCAATTGTTCTTGTTCCATCTACAGACATAGAAATAAAGTGTAATAAGTAAATCTATTTTTATAATATAGTATAATATACATGATTACGTAAATCAAAAAGTGTACCGGATCAATGATTGATTCATAAACCATACACATTGTTTCGAAGCCTTGCCTCATGCAAGTTATCACAAGATTTTATAATGGCTCCTCTCCATACTTTGTTTCATGCATTATTTAATACACCATGACAAAGCATAGTCGATATAATTAATATAAAGGTTTCTTCCTGAACCATAATTATAAAACAATGGAAGTTAAGAAACATGGCTACTTACAAATAGTTCAATTAAACCTTGATACTTCAACACATAACCACAACCCTTAGTTAACCCAATGTTGAACAATTGTTCGATTGGATCTTCTTTGTATGTTAGCACCTATTAGTAGACATCCATGGTTCAGTGTAAATTACTTATTCAAATACAAATATCACAACAAATATGAAAACTTAAGTACCCACAAACTTTGTGATCAAACCTTTTTTTCCTTGTCGTCCTATCTTATGTGTTGATTGAGTTCCATTTTGTTTTCTTTTGTGCAACAAAACAATTGAAATTTAGTATTTAATATGATAAATAAATTTTATATACATAAAAGAATAAATGAATGATCACATACATCTTGTGCACGTTGTTGTTGGGATGCATCCTCCTGTGATGCAATTATGTTGACTTCTTTTACCATCTCTTTGTACACTCTTTTGGACATCCCTACCAGCATGTATTGGATTTTCCCTTATTTGTCGCTTGGAATTTTCATAATCTTCCTGAAAAATGAAAAGGCACAATAATGTTTTCTTAAATGGACATGAAAGTAAATATAGAAAAAAAATTAATTTGGTAATTATTGGAACATATTATAGAAAAACATGTTTAGTAATAATATCTTATATATGACTATTTTTCATTATTGTAAGTTTTTTCTATTGCAAGTCTCACGAGTCTCATTGACCATTGCTCCGGAAATGCTTTTTGTAGTATACATATAACTTGATTCTTGGGGTCACTGGTTTGATTTTTGTATTTTAAGTGGAAATGACGTATATACATTATTTCCACTGTATCCCTCAGAGCTATGTAAAACATTTTTCCACTCTCATTAACTTCAATCACCACTCCAAATGAACTGATGACCAAGCCATCATCATCATTTACATCCTTAACAATTTTTTCCTCTTATGATGAGATTTTGTTCCCTCGCTATCGGTCGTTGCAGAACATTATAAAAAATTGAAATCGAGTGTTTAAAACTTGTTAGCGATTAATGTTAAGAAATTCATTTTTAGTAAAAGTCACAAAAAAAATTAATGTTGATTACCTTTTGATCCACCTGTTTCCTCTCTTTGCAACATTTCCATAAAGGTTTTACGCTCTTTTACACTCATATTGCAAACAATCTTATCGATTTTTTTCAAGTTTTTTCTCTGCATGACATGCATTAACCAATACATATCATTTATTTAAACTTACAAATATTCAAATTATATATTAACTTTTTAATAAAACTTAAAAAACTTATTTCCTCTCTTCTTGGGATGAGCTACCATCGTGCCCATTACAATAAGATGCTTTCTTTGAACTTATATCAGCCATCTTGTATATAAAAAAAAAAGTCATCAAAAATAGAAATTATGAAATTTGTATACAATCTATTATTTCAGTGTGCTTCATTAAACAGAGCGCGTTGGGGCGTCAATAATATACTCGCATTGGCATGTACTATTAGTCATTGCACACCGCTAATTTGTACGCATATGATACGAAATAAATATTATTTATTTTTTTAACCACTCGATGCTTTACATAAATATATGTGCCTCGATGCATTTGTTTATATAGTGAGCACCGGGGCGATTTTCATGGACAATGCACACAGGGGAATTTTTTGTGTATAGTGCACACTGCATACCGCAGAAAAGATTTAAAATAAATCGCTCACAGTTGATAAGGTTTGGGATCTAATGCAATGAGTGGTACCATTGCAACAGATACCAAACACCCCATATGCAACTAAATAAACCCTATAAAAATCTATTACTTAAAAAAATAAACCCTAAAAAAAACTATTGCTTATAAAAATAAACCTTATAAAAATATGTTGCTTATAAAAATAAACCTTATAAAAATATGTTGCTTATAAAAATAAACCCTATAAAAATATGTTGCTTAAAAAAAGAGGGGAACAAAAAAAAACAAGAAATCTACAGCTTCCAATATCGAAGGTAACTATGAAACCCTTATATTTTTTTAACTTGCATTGAAAATAGTTTGAATCAAATAGGGAAATATTGAAGTGATCAGTAGAATGAAATCACATACCTGAAATTTCTTATCTGCAGATTTGTATGTGCCCTACGGATCCCTTCCAATTTTAACTCTTCAAAAAGTTCCAGCCACTCCAAATTCCTTCGTGGTAAATCTCTCTTCAACAAATCTTCCCTCTAAATTCTGCCAAAAAAGGAACTAATGAATAGTTTTTTCCTTTATAAACAAATATGTTTTGAAAAATGAAATTCCCTCTTTTTTTCTACTGTGTTTTTTCAATTAGTATATAAAAACACTTATTAAACTATATATTTTAAAAATTAAGTTTGTCGTCAAATCGGTGTGTCTCATTGAATAGTGCACCCTAGTGCATATATAGTAATAAACACACCAATGCTAATTTCATCGACATAATAGAAATGAAAACCTCTACTATTAAAATTTACTAATGTTTTGGTTTGCGGAGGTTTTAACGGATGTGATGGTTCGGTCTGTTGCATAGTTGGTCGCTCCGGTGCGTTTTATACACACACACACACACACACATTCATCGATGCATTATAAAATACATAAACGCACCAATAAATGTTAATATCGGTGTTAGCGTTGGAAGTCACTCCTGGATTGCTTGCAGGAGCAGAGCCCGACACCCATCAGTTTAATGTCACGATTTGTTTATAAAGAGGTGATCAAATGGAAGTAAGCTCGGAACAATATCGTCTCAACTCTGAAACTAGACCAGGCGTGCATGGGCGAGTGAGGTCTTAGATAAACTTCAAACAGTGAGTTGTAATAAGGGTGAGTAGGGGGAAGAATTGTATAAGCAGAGTGCAGGGGACTGTTATAAACGTCAGGTTTCTAACAGACTGTGAGAGAAGGCATCTGAAGGCAAGATCTTCTTACACCCAAATGCGGGAAACTAGAGAAAACAGTAATGCAACAACAAATCATTTATCATAACATAATTGTGCTAATTCATGCGAAGCATTCGATCATGAACCCTCTAGTATGAGACGAAAACATAGATGGAAAAGGAAAACTGCTTGTCATAAAACAAGAAATCTCAAACACAGATGCACAACCCAGAGAACTAGAAAGGTTGTTAAAACTTTACAGTCGGGAGCTTCGCTCTACGATCGATAGATACAAAAATGGCGAAAGCGCCTTCATATACTCAAAACCACCACAGCAACAAAACCGAGACGTCGCATTAAAAGCTTTGTGTCTGCATGGCTTCTGACAATCTGCACCTGCAATCTTTGAATGATCATGTAACTTCGGCGGACGTAATCGGACTCTCTGACATTCCGTGGGTGAATTGGCGTGCTCTTAATTCGTTGCCGGACTTTCCCATTATGGCGGAGCTAATGTCTAACCACCACCAACTACCTCAATAACTACTTCATGGGGATTGAGGATGACCCGGCCAACTTAGCACTTTTGGGACGTGGAAGGCCTTATGCGCTGCCACCTGGATTAGCTCGAACGACCTGATGAATAGACGTGGAGGCCATTGTGAGGGCTGGGGGGAACATAATGGGAGTGGTGGTGCCGAGACTGCGAGGGTGGAAACGAGAGGTGATGAGGTGTGAGAGGGGTTACAGGGGGTGACACATGCCGGAAGGGAATAAGCGGAGGGGACAGGAGATAACACATAATGGACACACTCTTAGTGGGAGGCTGACGTGGAAGGGAACGGGACACGCGGCAGGTGATGAGTGGATGATGACATGTGGGATGGACCACATAAACTGAAAGAGGGGGGATGGACAGATGTTGGAGGATGAGGAAGGGGCTAGAGGGAGCGAGCCTCATCGCACGGTCAGGTGGAGGACAAATGGCAAGATGACACGACAAGGAAGGGGGCCCCATGTTGATTTAAAACTAAGCAGCTGAGAAGGAGGGGATCGCACGAGCGCCGTTGATCCGGGCGCTAAAATCTCAGTCGTTGGGAAGTTGCACGCCCGATTCCAGACCCCCCCCCCCCTCCGCTTAAAGGTAGAAAGGCGGGGGGGGTCCGGAATTGCCTTGAGCGTCATTGATCCGGGTGCTCCGATCAGGACCGTTGAAGAGGTGCGCCCCCGATTCCAGACCCCCCCCCCTTCGCTTAAAGGTAGAAAGGCGGGGGGGGTCCGGAATTTGATGCATGTCGTTGATCTGGACGCGCGAAATCCTGCCATCCATAGTTGATTTCCAATTAAACACGGCCGCATTTGCATCCCGAACTTAGGACAAGTGGGTTTTTAACCCATTCTTTGCATTCTAACCCCCTTACAAGAAATATCGCTAACAATCGGATTCATGCATGTATTGACAATGATTTTGGCTCAAATGCAGGAAAAAGAAGGTTATAATATCAAATGTCCAATACTTCAGATTCCATCTCATTCCATATTGTTGCAATTTTTTCAACTTCTCCCACATCATTTGAAGTAAGTCAAGATTTTATTTATAATTCATTTATCTGATTGAATTTATGTCATTTATGCACGTGCATTTGAGTAATTGTTCATTGAATTTTGTAGGATCATAAATTGGGATCGAGTTTAGATGAGAAAGATATTGCACTAGTGAAAAAAAATCGCAATCTCTTATCAGGAGAAAGATATCGTGGGAAAATATTTGATGAAAATGGACAGTTGTTTTACCCTTCCAATTGTAACATGCCATCTTCCAGTAACCTACAACCTGGGTCAATGGTATTACACCATGAATTGGATCTCTTTTATGAGACGCCAATTGTATGTTGTTGTTCAAAATGTAAATGGTTAAAGAAGAACCCTTGATGTGTTACATTGTCTCATTATATTAATGATCAGCTACCCAATGTTGATGGTTGAATACCTCCCATTGTGGTCAATAATCCAATAGGTGATATAGAAAAGTCACGTAGAAACACTTCCATGTGCTCCTTTTTTGAAAATTTGGAAGCTATATCAACTATACTTCCTCCTAAATTAGCCAACCCATATCCTTTTGTTGTGTCAATGGAGAGTTATTATAGTGAGCCGAAGTATGCTATCAATACTACCCAAAACATCACTAATAGGATATAAAAAAACCTATATGAGTTAATATCAAAAATGTCCAAGTACACACCAAAGTCTTTTCAATTGTTCGAAGCTAGCGATGACTACCCTCTTCCTATACATCTACAAAGTAAATACCAAACCAGTTACAACTGAGTTTTGCATGACACTTGGTCGTCGTCCATGCATGTTCCCAATGTTGGAACCGAATTCTCTTTTTTTGGCAATAGTTATATGATTGCCAAGTCTAAAATAGATGTTGCAAATCTTGGGTTGTTTATCCTTTCACATGTATTTTTTCCTCCCAAATAATCAATGGCACTTATGCCATTTTGTGGTCCTCTTTATAGTCAATCTGATTGCTTGAATATTTTCAAATACAAACATAGCATTTCCATGTATAGTATGTGCATGAATGGTTATGCTTCTGGAAACTTTAATATGAAAAACCTATTATATATCGATGGTGGTCCATGAAATCATGGGAACATCATAGGGTTCATAAACAGTTGCAGGGCCTCATTATTTAGTGAAAATTGTTCATTTTAGGAACACTCCAATAAAAAAGAGTTATTTATGAAAAGGAAGGCATCCAGATTTGTTGTTGTGCATGCAATATGTAGTTTGTCTCCTGGTGACAAGTTGTTAATAAACTATAACTTTTGTAGACCACCAATGGCTCATTAAAAACGCCTTGCATTGGGTCTAACTTTAGATGTCCCCTTGGGACGTAAGAAAAAGATGATTGAGTAATTGGATTTTTGGATTTTCAATGGAACTAATGTAAATGTATTTCTTAATTCGACATTAGTTTTACAAAATGGTTGGTTGCATGTTACAATCATTACATCAAAGATAGAGACTAATCTCCCTATAACTTCTACACATGGACTTTTGTTTATTTAATTTATTGGATTTGCTTAATATTATATATATATATATATATATATATATATATATATATATATATATATATATATAATGAACATCGGCCATTATAGGATTTGCACACTAGGGATTGTATTAGGGCCTAATATGGCCCGCATGTGAAAAATAATGTCTTTGCCCTTAAATTCGATGCTTTATGGATTATTCATGATGCAAAGGGCCCTATAATATCAAATATGCTCACAAAGGGAATATGGAAAGCATCACTTATTTAAGTATCTCTTAGGATTAGTTGTGAAGGACAAATGATAGTCGTATATTAGTTATTTGATAAGACATATGTATTAATAAAATGATTTTGATGATATGATTACAAAAAATATGAATGAATGTTAGTAATTGTAGAATTTACATTGAACATTAATGTCATAGGATGCATGCACATTATGTAAAATTAAAATTTTTGGGAGGAAAGGTTTCATATGTCCACGTTATATAATGACTTTATGTCAAATTTTATTTTGTCTTAAAAAACATGGTGGTGGTTGGGACTGCATAAACCAATTAATTAAATTCATCATTTCTAAATCATTTGTCATTGTGTTTCATTTTTACAATATTTTTAAATAGTTTACACAGATCACCTTTGATGAAATTGCATGCATCTGTAGATCTATTTCTATGGATTCAAAATATATATTTTTATATAAATGTTATTATTTAATGAATTACATGCATTTATAGATATATTTTTATTAATTCCAAATATATATTAAAAAAATTATTAAAATGTTGTTGTTTCCTATTATGTTAATATTTTTTGTGTAACATGTATCATAATTTAAAAATACATGACTCTATTTTTGCAATAAAATGTTAACACATTCATTTTTTTAAATCGACATTTTCACCTACAAACCAAAAAAAAAAACATATTGATTCTATTAACACCTTTATTGATTTTTTTTATTATTAATATAAAGTGAGGTGCATTTTATAGTCTAATATGACACTTGGCATAAGTCATCCCAATATAATAATTGAAAAAAAAAATCCCAATATGGAAGATATTTGTACCATCACTACTCATAAATATAACAATTATAATTGTAATTATGAACAACTATTATAATGTTATCAATAAAATAAATGAGAAAATAGCATTTCATAAAAGCAATTTTTCTTTGTATACATGTTTAATCAACATAGTGCATCTTGCTGAAAATTTGGAGCGTTATAACTCATTTATCCTATTGAAACGTATTGGAACCCTAGCACGCGGTCCATGCGAGACACAGACCGATCGCTACAGCACCTTCTCAGGCTACGAAATTCCATTGCTTCACTGTAGATCCACGTCGGCGCTAATCCGCAGTCATGGGCGTGGAGGAGGGGGGGAAACCCCCCTCATACAGCAATGTGGCAGCCAATGATAAATCTGGAACTAGGGCCAAACGACCCGCATTTGAGCCACCACCACAAATCCGAGAGCAGCTACTCGCCAAAGAACAGGGTCTGCAACAGGAAATGGAGACGGAAGTTGGCACTTCCAATCCCAAACCACCTCGCAGCTGGGAACCTGGGAAATGCATCCCACAGATGGAAAAGGCACCTCGATACCACATAAGCTCTGCCAGGGTGGGTGAACACACACAGTTTATGCAAGAACATGCCCCCATTGGCAAATTTCTGGGACTCTGGCCATCAGAAAGGGATCTGCAAAAATGGATAAAACTTTGGTGGAACCCCAAAGGCGATTACGACGTCCAGCTCAGCTCAAAAGGCTTCTTCACCATCATACTCTATAATCTAGAGGACAAGGACCGCATCTTCGAAAATGGCCCTTATTTCTTCAACTCAGCAGGGCTTTTCCTACGGTACTGGACAGAGCGCTTCAGCCCAGATAAGGAGGACTTCACAATGGCACCCATCTGGATCCGCCTCTACTCCCTCCCGCAAGAGTTCTAGCTGGAGGAGATCCTAATGGGAATAGGAAACACCATTGGTCAGTATGTGAAAGCCTCTAAAGCTACAAAGCAGAGAAAATATACCTCTTATGCACGCATCTATGTTTACATGAACATAGCCAAAGCCCTACCAGGAACTGTAATACTGGAATACCAGGACGAGGATTGGGCCCAAACCCTTGATTACGAGCACATCTCGTTCAGGTGCAGAAAATTCCACGAACACGGCCATCTGTTTCGGGACTCCCCTCTGAACCAGCCAGCG
Source organism: Picea engelmannii (assembly GCA_009831015.1). Lineage (NCBI taxonomy): Eukaryota > Viridiplantae > Streptophyta > Pinopsida > Pinales > Pinaceae > Picea > Picea engelmannii. The sequence continues at coordinate 76,247 of ML810445.1, forward strand.
CCCAAAGCCACCCCGAATCTGCAGAAAGATGGCTTCACTGTGATTCAAGCAAGGAAGAAAAATCCCATTCGAAGACAGATAGTCGATCCCAAACCTAGGATCCAAACCAGGAACTCTTACGATATTTTAAGCCAGCTCCCGGAAGAAGATGAAATCCAGAATCCCCACGCCAGCTTACATATAGGCAAATCCATGAGTACTACCATCCCACCTCCGGATCCACCCAAAGAAACCAACACAGTGGATGCAGGGGATGCAGACAGAGATATTCATATGCAAATGAATGCCCAAGACCTAGCCAGCATAGACCTGGAGAAATTGGAGGAGGCCCTAGACCAGAGGGACCTGCAGGGTCTCCCGGAAGAACAACTACGAAAGGTTCACAAGATCTTCCTCGACTCAACGGCGGGCTCCACAACACGCCTAGGCATTTCCACAGAGTCAAGTTCTAGCTCCAAAAATATCATAAGAGAAGGCAAAAGATGAGGCCGGAAGCCAGTTCATCAACTGATCAAAGAAGCCGGGAACCTAATGATCAACTCAGGGCAGATACAGAAGCTCTCGGAGGGATACCTCCACCTACACCCCTCCTCTTAATGATGAAGGTCATCTCTTGGAACATCAGAGGGCTTAACGGAAGATCCAAGCAAAGGATCCTCGGAGACTGCATCAAAGAGGAAACCCCAGATATTCTAATGTTACAGGAGACTAAATGCGCCGGTTTGGAAGCTCAGAACATAATGCAAAGAATTTGGAAAGGATGCCAGTCTTTTTATACGGACTCTGTGGGAGCAGCGGGTGGTCTAGCAATTTTATGGAACCCCAACCACACGACTCTTAGTGGACCCTTCTCCACAGCAGGCACCCTGTCAGCACATTTTGCAATAATAGGATCAAGTCAGGAGGGGACCATCACTAACGTCTATGGTCCACAAGGACAACAGGAAAAGCAGAAATTCTTGGAAAAGCTGGTCCAAGTCAAAGCTCTGGTGAACACGCCCAACTGGATCCTAGGAGGCGACTTTAATATGATAATGTCACTGGAGGAAAAAACGGGGGGAAGCAAGCGACTCGAGCAAGACAGTGGTAAGTTCAAAACTCTCCCTGAACAACTACAATTAGTAGACATAGAGAATAGCAATGGCACTTTCACCTGGTCTAATCGCAGATCTGGCAGCCAACATATAGCCTGTAGACTCGATCGCTTTCTTGTAACAGAACATTTGATTGAGAGAGATTTATGCATAGAAAGCCTAATTCTTCCTAGAACGGGCTTGGACCACTGGCCGATAGCCCTCCAAATAGCCATATAAGCAACACCAAAATTCAAACCCTTTAGGTTTTAAAAATTCTGGCTAGCACATCCAGACTTCCATCAACTAGCACAAATCTGGTGGAATCAATCAGAGATTGACGAGGGCACCAAAATGTATAGATTCCAACAAAGACTTAAAAATTTTAAGCAAAAGCTCAAATACTCGAACAAAAACACCTTCGGCAATATCCAACAAGCTATCAGAGATGCAGAACTCAGGCTAGTCGAAATACAAAAGAAATTCATATCAGGAGCCCGCACTACGGAACTCATGCAAGAAGAAGAGCAATTACAGGTGCAACTTGAGCAATGTAGGAGGCAAGAGGAGATACTCTGGAGATAGAAATCTAGAGTTCAGTCGCTCAAGGAAGGGGAAAAGAACACCAAATTCTTCCACAAGACCATGATACACCGAAGACACATCAACAGAATAACACACCTAGAGGATGAGCAAGGCCAACTAATCAGGGACCACGACCGCATTGAAGAAGAACTTCACAGATACTACCAAACTCTCCTCACAAAAAATAACGAGGATAGGGTGGCAGCAATCTCCCGAGTCACCAGCCATATCCCTAAGCTAATCACGCCAGAACAAAATGCAGCTCTCAATCGACCAATCTCTAAAGAAGAAGTGGACAAAGCAGTAAAAGACATGCCCCCAGGTAAAGCCCCAGGCCCCGATGGTTTCACTACAGACTTCTTTCACCACTGTTGGGACATTATAGGCCAAGACGTATGGGAGGTAGTTGAAGAATCCAGATCGTCAGGACAAGTGCTCCAAGCCTTCAACGCCACCTTCCTCACCCTCATCCCAAAGGAGGAAAGAGTCACGAACCCCAAACAGTTTAGACCCATCGCTTTATGCAATGTCATCTACAAGATTATTACCAAGGTCATTGCAAATCGACTCAAGCCAATTCTGCCTTTTATTATCTCCAAGGAACAAGTTGGATATGTAGAAGGAAGGCAGATAATGGATAGCGTCATATTGGCTAATGAGATGGTCAGCTCTCTCAAGACAACAAAAACACCAGGTATGTTGATTAAACTCGATCTCTCAAAGGCTTTTGATAGGGCCAGTTGGCAGTACCTCCGTGTTATTCTACAATCCTTCGATTTTGATCATGATTGGGTACACTGGATTTTGAACCTCACCTCTTCGGCGTTCTTCTCAATCCTCGTCAATGGAGTCCCCTCGCGCCCCTTCTCGGTCTCCCGAGGCATTAGACAAGGCGATCCACTCTCACCTTTCCTCTTTGTTCTAATGGCGGAAGGCCTAGGCCGCTATATTAAATCAGCATTTCTGGAAGGCACCCTCCTTGGCCTACCCCTGCACAACATAAGACCTGACCCTTCACACAGCCAATTTGTTGATGACACCCTTCTAATGAACTCCCCTATCGCTCGGGAAGCCCTTAAACTCAACTCCATCCTCTCAGACTTCACTGAAGCCTCTGGCATGACTCTGAATCTAGAAAAGTCCAAGCTTTTCTTTTTCAACACCCCCACTCCAGTCCAATTGCATATTTCCATAATCCTGGGAATCCCCAGGAGCTCCCTTCCGTCCAATTACCTGGGTATTCCCCTCACTGGAGCACCCGCTAAGACCATCTCCTGGGACAGTCTCCTTATCTCCATCTCCAACAGATTATCCAACTGGACTTTCAGACCTCTAAACCTTGCAACCAGACTTGTCCTGCTAAAATCAGTCCTCCAAACCCTTCCCACCTACCTCTTCACTGCACTGGCTGCCCCCAAACACATCATCAAAGCAATCAGAAACATCCAACGGAATTTCCTCTGGAAAGGAGTGCAGGCCAAGAAGAAATGGGCCCTGGTAGGCTGGGAAAAGGTATGCACACCAAAAGGCAGAGGAGGCCTAGGGCTACAGGACCCTGAAAAGCTTAATCAGATAATGGGAGCCAAGATATGGTGGAGGTGGATGAAAACACCAGAAGCTTTATGGGCTCAAATCTGGAAGAGAAAATATGCTCCTACAATGCAACCGGATCAGCTAATCAGACACAACATCAAAATTCAGAGGTCGAACATCTGGAACACAGCTTGGCAAAACATGGACCTGATACAGAAACACGCCTTTTGGGAAATACGCAATGGAGATAGTGCAAGGTTCTGGCAAGATTCGTGGCAACAGCTCAAGCCTTTACAGGACTCAGAAGAACTCGCACCCCTCCACCTTTCCCTCAACCAGATCCCCACACTGAAGGTACGTGACCTCTGGAAACCTGTGGATGCAGAACACACCTGGCGACAATGGAAAACCTCCAACCATGAGCTAGGCATTCCCCCTGATCTAAACCTAACTGCCTGGCAACAAGAAGCTGGATGCAGGAAAATCCCCCGGAGAGAGGGGCTCGACATACTCAGATGGGGACACTCAGCTTCAGGCAACTTCTCGATAAAAGAGGCCTATGGCATACACTGTAATCATAACAATCAGCAGGGAGACAACATCTAGAGAAAAATATGTTGTAAAGAGCTATGGCCCAAGGTATCTACTTTCCTCTGGTTAATCATACACAACAGAATTTTAGCATGGGACAACCTCAGGAAAAGAGGATTCACCGGACCATCCATGTGTGCCCTTTATCAATCCCAAGAGGAACCAAAGAGAACCTCTTTAACGGATGCAGCTACAGCCAAATAATTTGGGATCAGGGAGCACAAATCATGCGCCAATCCAACCAAAATCCTGGCAGTATCAGAGACACCATAGAAAATTGGGATTCAATCACTTAAAGCAACCCCATTCTGAATCAAATCTGGCTCTTACTACCTGGCTTCACTCTTTGGCAGATATGGAAGGAGCGGAACAAACACATCTTTCACTCCAAGCACTCCCCGGCAGAAGCAACCTGGAAATCAGTCGCCAAGCTCATCAGAGAAACAATTCAGAGTAAGAATTGGCAACCTCAGGACAAAGATTGTAACCGGGAGGAGGTACACATTTTCCAAAGTTGGACACTCAGCCTCAAAGACTCGGGGATTTCTCGACCTCCTAAAAGCCACTTCCCCAGTCCCTCCCTTTGGACCCCCCCTCCAGCTGGATTCATAAAAATCAACTTCGATGGAGCTTCAAAAGGCAACCCTGGACCGGCTGGCTATGGCGCGGTCATCAGGAACTCTACAGAGGAAATTTTAACTCTGAATGCGGGATATTTGGGAGAAACCACCAACAATGTTGCGGAGCTCACAGGCCTCCTACAGGGACTCCAACAAGCTATTGCCCTTACCAGTCACAACATCATCCTGGAAGGGGATTCCCAAATAGCCATCCAGCTCATCACAAAAATCCTGCACGGTGGACACCCACACAAAATCTCTCCCAGTTGGCGTCTAGCAGGACTGTTAGAAGACTTCCAAAATTTACTCAGGCTTAATATCAGTGTCATCCCCTCCCACATTAAAAGGAAGGCAAACACAGTAGCCGATCTCCTAGCCAATGAGGGCGTACACAGGGAAAGGGAGCACATAACTTGGGACACCAGAAGCACAAAGCCCTCCGATCTCTACAATTGATGTAAGTTATTGGCCAGCAAAGATTTCCCTACCCCGGATGGGGTGACATGCGTCGAGGATAGCGAGGGGAGGTGGCAACGGGAGGTGACGAGGGGCGGTGGGGGGGCTTTAATACTGGTCCTCCCCACACACTCCGCGATTTAATTTGAGCATCAGCTCCTACCACCTCCGTAACCTGATGCAACTCAACACGAGCGCCTTCGGTCCGGCCAGCCAGAGCATTAAGCTCATGGCTTTAATGGCGTTTATAGTGGTTCTTTCACCCATCAACCTTCTCGGGAGTTCCATTGTGTTCGAGCAGTTTCCTGCGTAGCGAGGCTGCCATCCAGCTTTCGGCGACTTGGCTCCAGCCTTCGTTCCAGTCATGCCGCGATTGAGGGGGCGACCACGCAGAGGGGCTGGCTGGTATGCAGCCGCCTCCAGACGGAAACAACACAGAGAATTCAAATGCGCAGTGACTCTATCCAGGCAGCGCAGACGACAGGCAACTCCGGCAGCAGGTTCACCTCCTGGCACAATTGTGGAAGAAGACTTGAGCATTCAGCTCCCACCGGATTTCTCGGAAAAGAAAATGGTTACTTTCCCTGATAATTGGGACCCCCACACCTGCATCTTCAGTTCTGGAACAATTCCCCATGGCAGGAACTCCTCCGACTCCTGTGCTAAAGCTTCCTCAGACCCCTGCGCAGAAACTTGCATCATTGAAGAGGGGTCGGGGATGGACACTGGTGCAGCTAAGGACACGGGGTGTCTGGGACGTGACGACAAGCAGTCGAGGCCACCCTCGCCACCTCTTTTACTCCAGGAGCAGTTGCAGCTCATATTTGAAGTGAGAAGTCTGGTTGAGGACCAAATCTTTCGAGCGGTCTGCGCAAGTCAGCGCCTGGATATGCTTTATGCGGCTTATTCCAACGACACGCCCAAACGCCTATGTCCTACCTGTGCACAGCCATTTGCAATACCAGTCCATGCAGCAGAAGTGAAGGACGACAAGGAGAGCACTGGTTAACAGGTCTTAGAGTCTGCATGCTTTTCTTTATGTTTGTTGTTGTATTTTCTCAGGACTGTAGTCCTCTAGGTGATAGTCTGGATAGCCTTAGAAACTATATTATCAAACTGTTGTTAGTCACGAATATACCCCCTGGTTTCATACGGGCAGGGTGGCTCTATGTTCTCTACAATTTTTGGACATGTTACAGTGAGATAGCCAGGTGTCCTGGTTTCCTACACAGGCAGGACACCTGGCTCCTATATGTCATGTATCCTCCTTTTTGGATGAAGCTTTAATATGAAAGGTCCCACTTTTTACTTAAAAAAAAAACATAGTGCATCTTGCTGAAAATTAAACAATTCACCTTGAAGATGAATTTAACATTATATGGCATTAATAGTTTAACTTTTCACAATTACAATCCAAAGTAAACGATTTCACAAAACTAAAGTTAAACATTTTATGACAACTCTAAATTCTAATGAGTGATACATCTTAAATTTAATTTAAAAACAGAGAAATCATTAGCATATTAATTATACATTTTATAAATCAAACAACAACAAAATCAACATGATTTGAAAAATCAAAATATACAAGTGTGCAATATTGTTTATGGCGCACGAGAGCAGTTGTTACATAAAAATGGATCGAGAAACAATTGAATTAACAAAGTATGTATGCAAACCTCCACAACTAAAGTTTTGTGGAGGTTTTGTTTTGCGAAGGAAAAAACATAGGTCACTCTTCGGTGCCACTCATAATTTAGCACATGGACTGGATCTTCTACCACTTCCTCAATGTTCTGCCTCGCATCTCCTCCTCCGCGGGCCGCTTGAATTTCTCCAAGATATCATCCTCATCATTCATGTATCCATAATATGAACTGGCATCAATTCACTTGTAGACCGCATACCTACACCTCCTCTTCTTCACCTCGAGGGGGATTATTGAATACCTCTTTAGGGATGGGGAGGAATGTTGTATCCCTTAAGTATATGTAACCAGGGCCCTTGGTTGTGGCATCATACACATCAACTTCATTCCCTTCCAAGTTCATCATCTTGGCCCCTACTTTAGCATAATTAAGACTGTCGAGCTCTACGGTCAGAGCTTCCCAGCACCCCCTTTCCTTATATAGCAAGAAAGGACCCTGGTGGATGTCTTAATTACAAAACTATGTCAGCCTCAAGATTGACCTAAGCTCCATATTGCATATTTAATATAATTTAAGAAGCACATTTGGAAAAACAACCAATGGTCCATAAGTTTTGTCAGCATGTCTTATCGCTAAATATTAAGCATTGCCTTAGCCTCAACCTACTCCTCCATGAGATCCTCACCCATGTACTTACTAAGAAGTTCATCATGTTTTCTTCTCCACAACCATGTGCTCAATCACTTTCTCATCCAGAAAGGAAATATGGGAAACAAACTCTCGCTCTCTCTGTTGTTGGTTTCCCTTATCCTCATCTCCCATTTCTTCTACCACATCCCCATTTTCAATGAATAGGAACAACTTAATGTAAATGACCTTTCTTCCCTTGATTGTCAACCTAGCCTCCCTCTAGATAGACTCAATCCTCTACCACTCCCTCAATGTTCTAGCTTGCATCTCCTCCTCTGCGGGCCACTCGACTTTCTCCATGGTATTGTTCTCATCATCTTTTTTTCCATAATAACTGGCATCAATTCACTTGTAGATCACATACCTAGACCTCTTCTTCTTCGCCTTGCGAGGATTATCAAATAGCTCTTTGACACCGAGAAGGAATTTCTCAGTCACACTTATACAATTGAATGTTGGAAGATAGCATGTTACAATATTCCAGCAACCAATTGTACAAGTGTAGCTGGGAAATTCCTCCCTAACATCAAAGAGATATTCAATAAGCCCCACAAAAAAACAAGAGGAGTTATATGTATGAGATCTACAAGAGAATTGACGCTAGTTATTATGGTGATAGCGATGACGAGAATGATATCTTGGAGAAAGTAGAGTGGTCTGAGGAGGACAAGATGTGAGCCAAAGCGTCGAGGGAGTGGCAAAGAATCAAATATATCTAGAGGTGGGTTAGGTTAACGATCAAGAGCGAGGACATTATTTCCATTAAGTCGGTCCTATTAAAGGAAGATGATGATGTGGCAGAAAAAATGGAGAGCGGGACAAAGGAAACCAACAATAAAGAGAGCGAGAGTTTGTTTCCTATGTTCCCCTTCTAGATGAGAAAGTGACTGAGTGCATGGTTGTGGAGAAGAAGAAACATGATGAACTTCTTAGTAATTACATGGGTGAGGATCTCATGGAGGAGCAGGTCAAGGCCAAGTCAATGCTTAATATTTAGCAATAAGACATGCTGACAAAGCTTATGGATCATCGGTTGTTTTTCCAAATGTGTTTCTTAACTTCTATTAAATATACAACATGGAGCTTAGGTCAATCTTGAGGCTGACACAGTGTTATAATTAAGACATCCACCAGGGTTATTTCTTGTTGGATAGGGAAAAGGTGCACCGGGAAGCTCCGATCATAGATCTTGGTAGTCTTAATTATACCAGAGTAAGGGCTAATATGATGGACTTGGAAGGGAATGAATTTGGTGTACTCAGTGCCACAGGAAAGGGCCATGGTTACAAATACTCTGGGGCTACAAAATTACTCCCCATCCTCAAATAGATATTTGGTAATCCCCCTCGAGGCGAAGAACAGGAGGTGTAGGTATGTGATCTACAAGCGAATTGATGCCAGTTCATATTATGGATATAGGAATGATGAGGACGGTATCTTGGAGAAAGTCAAGCGGCCCACGGAGGAGGATATGTGAAGTAGAGTACTGAGGAAGTGGTAGAGGATCAATTCCATATGCTAAATTATGAGAGGCACCAAAGAGTAACCTATGTTTTTGCCTCCACAAAGCAAAATCTCCACAAAATTTTACCGTGGAGGTTTCCATATGTATATTGTGAATTAAATTGTTTTTCTCCTGGCTACTACTGCTACTGCTACTACACTCAGCGTCGTCGGTGTATCTGATTCATAAAAAATCCTTTTTAGGCACATATATATAGATAAAGTCAATTTAAATATAAAACACAAACATATATAACTAATTTATATTTATCAAAAACTAAAAATAGTTTATATTTCCAAAAAAAAAGTGAAAAAAGTAAGTGGTGCTCTTAACAAATACATATGCACAACATTCGGTGCTCCTTATCAGACATAAGGCACCAAACAAACATATGTTAAATATAATGCACCAGTGCATCATTGTTATTCTAGAATTGATATCTACAGCGATGCGTTGTGATGTATAGTGCACGAGTTCAGGGTTGGTGTTAAACCATGCGGTGCGTTGGGTTATACTAAATGCATTGACTCTCTATGTTAATTCATGCACCAGACACTTTTAACCGATGTCTTGTCTTTTCATGATGACTTGTTAACATGTGTGTTTTACAATCCGCACTGGAATGATAATTTTTAAACTATTTTTCCTGGTACAAGTTACTTAACCACCTTAGTGTGTTTCGTTTAAAGCAATGCACCAATGATTCATTTGAGCTTTGTATGCAATGATATTGGTGTGTTTGTATTATAACACACTGATAACGGGGCATACCATAAAACGAACTGAGATGGTAAATTATTATGTATTTTGTTCATTGTGTTGTACTACACATTACCGGTGTTTTTTATTCATTTGACGCACCGAGGAGGAAATTTGTGTTTCAAAAACTTGATGGTGCATTCAATTAATAGAACACATCGATGCATTTATCTCAATTGGTGCACTTCCTAGTATTTTAGTGATGCTTACAATAAGACGCATTGCGCTACAAAATTATGAAAAATCATTTCGGTGTCAGACTCTTTACATCATGAGTGCATTGTTTCAATCCATTCGCACCGACCGGTGAAATTGTTGGAAATGAAATTATGCAGTGTGATGTGTTAACATAAACACATCGGTGCTACCATGCTATTGGAGCACTGATGTTTTGCTTAATGATGCATTTTTTGTCGAAATCACCTGTTATAGGGTGACCACCAAAACGACACAACAAACCGGTGTGCAGTGTCTCTATTAACACACTGGTACCACCATGATAGTGGAGCACCATCCTTTTATTCCTCGATGCATTGTAAATGAGACCATGAATGAGGCATCTAATGAGATGCTTCGTTGTGAAAAATCAGGAAATATATGTCCCGGTGTGTTTATGTATAGAGTGTCAGTGCATTTGATTACAATGGTTGCACCACTACGTTAAATTTTATCAATTGTTATGTTAGTGGTGCAGTCAGTTAAATGAAGTGTACCAGTGCATAATGTTAAACGCATCGATACAATTTATTCAATGTGTTTGAACATTGACTTGTCGAGGCATTATTTTTTGGGCACACCCCGAAGCGGTTAGTTAAAATTGGTTCACCGCTAGGTTAAATTTGATATATCATAGAGCTAGTAGTGCGGTTAATGAAGGCCGATGTGGGTATGAGCCTATTTTATGCTGGTGTCGAGGAATTTTGAAGGATGCACCGCTTTGTTTTTAGTAATTTATCTTGGTGCACTAGAGTGAACAACACCGGTGTGAACATATATGGATGTGTTGGAAATGGTGTTCATTATGTATTTAACACAATATGCACTAGTGGCAGTGCTCACTATGTATTTAGCATAGTACATATAGGTTGGGGCGAGCCAAACCATTTAGGCGCACCGAGTGAAAAAGAAAAAAAATTGAAAATGTGAAATTTCAAGCTGAATTCTAATTTTGATTGGATGAAAATGCAAATAGGAATCTAATAAATAATTTACTTGATCTCTTTTGTCTCGAAGAGGCATGGTTGCACGGTTGAGAGGAAATCAAAATTCGTGGTAATTTCCAAATTTTGGAAATGTGTGGAATCCACCAATGGAGTTATCCTAGTCAATGTAGAGCACCATAAATAGGGCGCCTTAGGAAGAGAGGTGAGCATCAGTGCTTGCTTGATATTTTGGAAGCACGGGATGCATTGTAACAATGAAAATAAGTTTGGTAAAAAAAAAAATTATTTACCCTACCGCGATGCACCTTTCGACGTAAAGACGCATCGAGATGTACCATTCACCATCACTTGTGCAATTTATTTGGTGCATATAATTTTATTATAAACTATGGAAGTCTTATTGTTTTTTATTCAGTGCATATTCTTCTCGGTGCATATTTTTCAATGACACCAGTGTGATTTATTCATTGCATATTATTCCCAGTGCATATTGTTCAATGGCATCGGTGTGATTTATTCGATGCATATAATTTTATTGTAAAGTATGGTGGTGCTACTGGAACATGGATGCACTGGTAGTGTATTGTTCATGAACTCGTTGGTGCATATATATTAAATTCACACCAAGAAAACAACCTCTGCAAAAATTTACAACATCCCACCTTCATTATGAATAGTGATGGTGTGTTTGAACATTTAAGTCTTGGTGTGGTATGTTTTAGGTTATTGTCATCATCATCACTCTTGTCATCGTTTTCATCACCATAATCAACATTTTCATCATCCTACTCCTCCTCCTCCTCATCATCATCGTCGTCATTGTCATCATCATCTTCATTTCCATTGTCATGATCATCATCATAATAATAAACATTGTCATCCTCCTCCCCATCATCATTGTCATTGCCATCATAAATTAACCATTATGACCATAGACACAGGATGGCGCTTGACACAATTTCCTCCTAACATACTGTAAACTAAAACACATTAACGTTGCAGTACACTATAACCCTAACCATTTTGATTATGAACGAACTATGATGTCTAACACCCTAACCCACTAGCACACCTTAATATCTAACAATTCTGACCCCTAACCCTTATCACCCCTAACAAAATCATTCACCATAACGTTTGACCCTAAGAACAATAACACCCTAACCATTATGACCCAGAGTCCCTATGAGCCATGACATAATCATCCCTTAACACATTTTGACCACAAACACTATTACCTCTAACCATTGTGATCCTAAACACATTAACTATGATACTAACCCATTATGCATCGTCGTCGTCGTCATCATGAACATCGTCATCATCATCATCATCATCATCATTGTGGTAGTCATCTTCATCATCATCATCATCATCATATAATATAATATATTTATTAATTATATGATATATAGTATACTATATTTATATAATATGCAAAATACTCATTTGATGCAAATTTTGCTTGATTGTTGATTGTACACAAAATACTCATTTGATGCAACGATTTTTAGAATTGTGAAATAGGCAGAGATGATTTATCTGATCCAATTTATTATCTTTTCACTTTCTTGTCAGAGCATCTAACTTATGTTTTTTCCATTTGAAATTGCAAAGTAGAACCCTATCGCATGCCTTAAGCTTCTGATAATGAGGATCATGGTTTTGAACATCCTTGGCCAAACCTATACTAGCTACTTACTGCTAAAGAGCAAACTAAGTGAGTAACATAGTTTTTATCATACACTGATAATATTTTGATAATATTTTAATCTATCTTTTTCTCATACGGAGATGTTTCTAGGGATTATGTTCAAGGCGTTGAATTCTGATATAAACTCAAAGCATATTGTTGCATTTTCAAAACGTTTGTTGCAGGTGTGTAGTTACATCCTTCTATCTTTTTTTGCTTCTTTTGTTTGGTTGTGGTTATGTCAGGACAGATATTATAAGTAAACTTCCGACTCTTGCAATTTTTATTTGGAAATATAAATAAATTTTTCATTGAAGTTTTTAGTATCAATTGAATTCCTTATTGAAATTTGATAAGAGGGTGCATAATTTTCACCAAATCTACGTTCACTACTGTCAATAAGTATAGAAACACTAATATATTAGTCTTTGGCTCACAATATTTTAGCAATTTGGTAGTCTGGGTCAGAGTTTTACAGTTTTATATCTTATTGTGCAGGTCACACTTCAACAACCCCCACAATTTGCATGTTCTTGTCTTTTGCTATTGCCTGAAGTGTTAAAAGAAAGACCTCTTCTTTGGTGAGGAATCATGCTTGATCATTGTATTATGCATTTAACTCGTCGAATGTGTAATATTTCATTGTTTTGAAATTGGTGGGTCTGAAAGATATGATTGTAGGTTACTTATTTTCTTTTATTAACAATTAAATGTTGTTTTAACATGGATTGTTGCAGGATTGCAATAATTGAGCCTAAGGACAATGATGATGATATTGAACATTTTATGGATGTTATAGAAGAGGGTGACCAAATGACAGAAAATTACCTCAAAGTCACTACTCATAGCTTTATCAACTCAATGTTGAATTTCTAGTATCACTAAGGTAGAAAATGATGATAGAAGTGATTCTTAATTGGATGATGGAAAACTTCCTAGTCATTCTTCTGATTCTGGAGATAACAATACTAAACACGATGAGGAAATTTTTGGGAATGCTAGGAATAATAGCGAATAGTCTAGGGTGATCAAGGAAATATCAAATTTTTTACAAGACAGATTAAATACAAATAATCAGTTTGATGAATTAGGAAAAAGTAATGACTGACATAAATCTAGCTACTATGATCCTCGGATGTGTGAACCTGCTTATTGGTATGTTTGTTCAAACTTTTTGTTTTGAAGTTAGGATTTGAGTACCTTCTTGTTGGTTTATGTGATTTAATTCCTGGGTTTATTTTTCTGAACGGAAACTTAAGTTTTAGTGGTAGATTGGTAATATTGTGATCAATCTTTGAATGTAGTGGGCCCAACAGTTCCCTCCTCCTCAAAGATCATAGGTTTGAATCTAAAGAGGGGTAGGGGATGTAAACCTATGTAAACTAAGTAGTGAAAACCTTGCATGGACAGGGTACCTTATCCCACAAACAAGGGGGTCTCATATATCAATTTAGTGTTCTGGCTAGGCTGTGACCTTCAAAATGGATTATTATTATTGTTGTTGTTGTTGTTGTTATTTATTTCCTGTAAACTAAGTAGTGAAAACCTTGCATGGACGGGGTCCCTTATCCCACAAACAAGGGGGTCTCATATTGTGACCTTCAAAATGGATTATTATTATTGTTGTTGTTGTTTTTGTTGTTGTTGTTGTTGTTTTCCTTCCTTAACTAGACATCATTTATGATCTAGAAATCATATTGTAGCTTTCGCTTGCTTTTAAGGATTGAGAAAATAAAACTCACTCGCAAGGATTATTGTTTACAAGAAAGTATTTGTTAGTTGGCAACTATTTATATGTCATGGATTGATAAAGCATAGTAATAACTCAAGATGAACTTCTCCAAAGTTCATATTAATTGATTTGGCATTGATGGTTCTTCGATACATTAGTAGATATTGAGCATCAACGATTTGTGAGTGCTACAGTTAGACTTAGCACATGATCACAGGTTTTCATTACTTTGAGTTAAGGCTTAGACAGGTTTATTGTGCACCAAGCCATCACGTTCATCATTTTATTGGGTTGAGATTCAAAATTGAGCAAATAAAAAAAATGTGTGATGAAGTTTGTTAAGTTTGGAAAATTTAATCCCCTATTCTGATTATTATTTTTATTGGACCTAACAGTTAAAAACATGTGTTTCCTCCTTTGAGGTCACAAGTTCAAATTTGGAAGGGGTAGGGTATGAACACCTTCGTAGAATAAGCAGCGAAATCATTATGCAAAGGAATCCCTTGTCCCTGTTGACACTTGAATCTGTTAGGACTGAAACAGAAACCTCACGAGGATGTAAATCCCCCTACGTTTTTATAGAGGTGGTACTCCTATTTACTTCAAACTTTCTTGGGACTCTAGATCTTCAGAATATGGGACTTTGCAGAAGTCTGTCGTGGTAATCAAAGAATCATAAAATAACAAGAAAGAAAATGTTTTGTTTTTCTTTTAAAGAAAGTTCCTAAGAAATGACCAGGAACTGCACACTTCATACATTTAACAAAAATAGACAAAATTTCCTCACATCCATCCTAGTTTGACTGAATATTTATGATCACATAAAAATAAAAAGAAGATGATCTGCATGCATAGGAGAATTTTAACATAATGAACATGGGAAAATAAATAAAGATAATGATAGATCAACCTCAAATACTTTATACTCAGAACTCAAAGTTACAAAGCACAATAAAGATTGTTCCCGAAATAGCTCTCTTGAAATTTCTAAAAAATATATAGTTTGTTACATATTCTTTGAAATTTAAAATGTGTTTGTCCTAAGGACTGGGATTACGGCTCCTGCGTACCATAAAGAAAATATATTCAAGAATTAAGCTCGTAGAAGGAGGATGGTGGGTGAAAGTAGAACGCCAAGACCTGGAAAGAAGAAAATGAGTAGTTATCAGACTTTGGTTAAACCTTTCTAGTGAAAGAGGTGGAATAATTGGATGAAGGAACTGATAAAGAAAGAAAGATGTGATCATCATAAACTTACTATGAAGGTCTCTCATGTATTCACTTGCTTGCTTTTGTCCTTTTATTCTATTCATTAACGGTTATAGGAACCATCTCAATTGTTTATTTCCCCTCATTGGTCATTTTCTAGATTGCTTTCTCTAACCATTCTTCAATATAATGTTTCATTGGTGCCATGTTTATCTTATGCCGGATTTTGATGTTGAATAACTCACCCTCCAAGTCTCTTAAATCAAAGGAAATTCCATGTAATGCTTCTTCAATTTCTTGATTCTTCACGGAGTAGTACACTAGTCAATTGTCTATGTCATATTCATTGTATTCGAGTATACCATAGAACTTTTCAACTAATAACCCTTTAAAAATCTCAACTTGTTCGTCAAATTGTTGCTTTGTTAGGAATAGCAAGTTGAGAATTAATTTGGGGTCTCGTACTTCGTTGGTGCTTCCTCCTAGGTCTATCTTTGTGAGTCTCTTGTATAGTTATTCCCTTTTTTACTATAGCTTGGATGCATGCTTGAACAATATTATTCAAATTTTTAATCTTCTCCTTCCAACACGCATTCAGCTGCTTATCCGACTTGGGGAGGGAAGATCCTCATGTCTTCTTCTTAGTTTCTTCATGTTAGAGACTTTGATTCCAAAGGGTACTACAGCATCACGGTAAAAACTTTCTTCGTTATTTAGATCAGCGTGCAAGTATTCATGGAAGGTGTGTGCCCTTGAGCCAAAAGAAACATTTTTTTTTTTTTAAATCTCCCATGCCTCTATGATCAATGCCACTCTTTTATTGATATTTATTTCTACATAGCCCTTGGTTGATGTAAGTAGGCTTGAAGATCCTTTCAATTTAACAGTGGGTGTGATGGGCCTGACTATAGACAAAGGACTGGCAAGAAGTGGAAGAGGCATTAAGGCATCCTCCAACTCCTTGATCCTTTCTTTCAATTTTGTGTTTTTCGCTTCTAGGCCACCAATGGAATCATCCAGAGCATCCCTGGTTGCTCTGTGAATTTTAGAAATCTAGGAAGGCCACATATCCTTGAGATCAACCTATGAACRAGATTTTCCTTTATTATTCTTTATATCACCCTTTTCAATAATCAATTTCTTGGATTCCTTGTCAAAGTGTTAGGGACCTAACCCCTAACGTAGGTAGAATAATATATTTCCATGTAATAAAGGTCAATATTAATAAGGCCTAGCAATAAAAAAGAATAAGTCCAATGTAAGAAGACCTGATAGAAGCTTTCACTTCTAGAAGGATCTTCCTCTAGATGGTTCTTTTGATAGACATATTTAGTATAAATAGGAGTCAAGGATATGAGAACTTTTGTCTTTGATATTATTGTAATGGAGCTCTGCGCAACTGGAGGTTATCCCCTCAAAGAGGCAAGTGAACATTGCTCTCAGTAATCAAAGTGTTCTTTCTGGTGTTATTCTGGCATCATTCTGGTATTATTGTGGTGTTATTATGGTTATATTGTTGTTCATCTGCCATTTCTAGCTATTTATTTATATTCTGCCTACTTTTTATATCTGGAATATTACAAGTGGTATCAGAGCACCTTCCTCAACAGAAAATTGTGGGTTATTTTTTTTCCAGGGTAGAGACGTATACTGGCGTGTTTAAGCTACAGAGATCTGTCATTACACGCATAAACCCATGGTTGGGGATTCATACACGCAGGAAATACAAGTGGTACTTAAGAGAACATTTGTTGGCCACCCTTGTAACCCCTATTGGTACCCCTTCGAGTGGTAGCGCATCAGACATCACATGTATACAGATTGGCCTAGATCTCTTGAAGCCCTCCATAGATAAATCGATCGACTGCATGACTGCTATATTTCCACCGAGAATATCACTTGGGAAGATACTCTCTAGTACCTGGGTAGTCAGGTAGTACAGCTAAGGGAACAGTCTATCCTCCTTAGTTGGTGCCCTGAGATATTGGGTCGAGTACTACTGTTGGACCCCGCACGTATATCAGAGAGCTATATCATAGGGAAAACCCTTGTTTGTAGAACCCTTGAATACCTAACCCTTGGGACGAAAACAAAAACAAAACAAACAAGATCTATTGCGGCGCAACTATGTCTCATGCATTTGAGTTGTGAAATTACTACACATTTCTTCATGTTAAGCATTTAGACATTTCATCATTGCAGTATTCTTCAGATCGAAGTATAACTCCACAGGACTAAAAAAAAAAAAATCAGATCATGTTGGCACCCTTATCTGACCCACCTTTGCATACCAAAGATGAAACTTGATCCGATTCCCAGAATTTTCAGCCCCATCACTTTCAGTGTGACCTACGCCTTCCGCGTGTGGATGTGACCAAATTTGATGGATCATATCCCACTGGCTAGGTAACTCAAATGGAACATTATTTCTCTTTGTATGGCACTACAGATGAGTTCGCCAAACTCCAGTATGGTGTTCTCAATCTAGATCAAGAATGTTGGCAATGGTGGCAATGGAGAAATAATTCCCTCCAAGGGTATGTGGCTTGGACACACTTTGTGGCGGAGATTTATGAACGCTTTGACACTAACACCAACCATTTAGGTCGTTTGACAAAGTTGAAACAATATGGCACAGTGGAAGACTTTATAGATGCTTTTGAGCGACTGGATTTTCATACAGAGGGCATGACAGATGCTTTTTTTCCAAGAATGTTTTATCAGTGGAATCAAGGATGAGATTCGTGCTCATGTCCTCATGGCTTGGCCTCAGAGTTGGGTGGATGCTACTAAAATATCTAAGGAATCACAACAGGTTGTCTCTTCTCAAAACCACAAACCCTCTTGTATTCCTTGCACTAAACCAGTAACTCCCACTCCTCCTTCTACTCCACTAAAGATCTAGAAATTGACCAGGGTTGAAATGGTTGAACGCCAACTCAAAGGCCTTTGTTATAATTTTGATGAAAAATATTTTCTGGGACACAAGTGTAAGGAAAAAAATCTCGTTATGGCCATCTCAGAGGATGTTTCAAAAGAGGATGTTGAGGCTCCCCTTGTGTCTATGTCACCTGAACCCACTAACATAACCCCTCCCTCAGACCCTCTCGAAGTAGAATCGACCATTTCCTTAAATGCTCTCACTGGATTATCAACTCCCCAAACCCTCAAGCTAATTGGTTACATCAAGCATAGGAAGTTCATCATTATTGTTGATAGTGGAAGCACCCGTAATTTTATTCATCGCTGCATTTCCCAAGAAACTAGTTGCTATATTTGTGTAGTCAATAATTTCTGAATCATGATTGCCAATGGTGGGTCCATAAAATGTGGAGGGCATTGTGAAAATGTGTGTCTCAAAAATGGTGAATATATTCTTAAATCTCATATGTTTTCTATCGACATGGGCGGTTGTGACATTGTGTCGGGTGCAGAATGGCTAAGGACTTTGGGTCCCATCTTCATGGATTTTAAGGAATTAACCATGCAATTCGACCAGGAGGGCCAAAAATATAAGTTCCAAGGCATCACCATCGATTCCCTAGAGATCATTAGTTCCCATCAGATGGAAAAAATACTCAAAAAAGGTCATTCTGGCATTATTTCTCAACTACATGCCATACAAGCCACTGAGACACCCTCTGTGTCGCAGGACCTCCAATCCATCATCTCTAAACATCAAGTGGTTTTTCCCACTCCCTAGTAAATCCCTCCTTCCCGTGGTGTTCATGATCATTCCATTCCCCTTGTCCCAGGAAGTCTTCCTCACAATATCCTTCCCTATCATCACCCCTTTTCCCAAAAAAATGAAATTGAGAAAATGGTTCAAGAACTACTCAACGCAGGTGTTATCCGCCCTAGTTCGAGCCCCTACTCTTCTCATGTGGTCATGGTCCTTAAGAAAGAAGGTTCTTGGAGCATATGTCATGACTTCCGCGTCCTCAACAAACTTACCATCAAAGACAAATTTCCCATTCTTGTCATTGATGACCTCTTGGATGAATTGAGTGGTGCCCAGTTCTTTACTAAACTTGATCTTCGTTCGGGCTACCACCAGATTCATATGAAAGAGGCAGACATTCCTAATACTGCCTTTAGAACTCATGAGGGTCACTATGAGTTTTTGGTCATGCCCTTTGGCTTGTGTAATGCTCCCTCCACTTTCCAAAGCCTCGTGAATCATTTCTTTTGTCCTTTTCTCCGTCATTTTGTGTTATTTTCTTTGATGATATCCTGATCTATAGAAAAACCTAGACATACCATCTTGCTCATGTGGATCGAGTTCTCCATCTACTCTCTCAGCACCAACTTTTCCTCAAACAATCTAAATGTGCTTTTGGCACCTCAGAAGAAGAGTACTTGGGCCATCTTGTTGGCAAGGACGACATCATGGTGGATCCTAAAAAGATTGAAGCTATGCAAGATTGGCCTCACCCAAAGACTCTCAAAAGATTGTGGGGATTTATGGGTTTAACAGGTTATTATCGCAAGTTTGTTAATAATTAGGGAAAGATTGTGGCACCTCTCACTGCACTCCTTGAAAATAATTCTTTCACTTGGACTCCAGCAGCTACTCGGGATTTTCAAACCTTGAAGATGGCCATGTGCACCACTCCAATCCTGACCCTTCCTGATTTCACAAAGACTTTTGTCCTGGAATGTGATTCTTCTGGGAAAGGAATTGGCCCTATCCTTATGCAAGAGGGTCTCCCTTTGGCCTTTACCAACAAACAATTGTCCGAGAGAAATTTGAGCAAATCAATCTATGAAAAGGAAATGTTGTCTATTCTACATGTTGTGGATCTTTAGCGAACTTATCTATTGAGGAAACGCTTCCAAATTAAGACAGGTCATCAAAGCCTCAAGTCTTTTTTGGAACAACGACTTTCCTCCCCCGAGCAACAAAAATGGGTGACTAAGCTCTTTGGATATGATTATGAGATCATTTACAAAAAAGGAAAAGACAATGTGGTTGTTGATTCACTTTCTAGAAAATATGAAGATGAAGGGTCTCTTTTTTCTCTCTCTTTCATTGTACCAAATTGGCTCCAAGTTGTTCACTAGGAATGGCTACACGATCCCAAAAGTTCGCATTTGATACAACAATTGCAGTTCAATTCTCTAGTTTCCCCAGGGTACTCTTGGCTTAATGATGAGCTTTGATACAAAGGTCATTTGTATTTAAGTAGACAGTCAAAACTTAAATCCACGGTACTTTCTGAGCTTCATGCTACACCCACAGTTGGGCACTCTGAGTTTACCAAAACTTATGACCGGGTCAAACGTTCTTTTTTTCTAGTAGGGTATGAAACAGGACGTTCGTAATTTTTTGGTTGAATGTGATGTGTGTCAATGCAACAAGGGATAAACTGTCAAATCTTCTGGCACACTACAACCGCTTCCAATTCCACCTGCTATTTGGCAAGATATCTCTATGGATTGTATTGTAGGCTTACCTAAATCGGGCAATAAATCATTCATCATGGTGGTAGTTGATCGTCTTTCCAAGTATGCTCATTTATGTGCTCTTCAACACCCATTTACAGCATCTACTGTGGCTCAAATTTTCATGGATCAGGTCTTCAAGCTTCATGGCATGCCACATTCTATTGTTTATGATCGCGACCCAACTTTCACCGGCTATTTTTGGCAAGAACTGTTCAAGCTACAAGGCACCCAATTGCATCTCACAGCTTATCATCCCCAGACTGATGGTCAAACTGGAGTTTTCAACAAATGTTTGGAAACATATTTGAGGTGTTTTGCATTAGAAAGGAAGAATCAGTGGGCTCAATGGTTACCACTAGCTGAATGGTGGTACAACACTTCATACCATACAGCTACGTGCATGAATCCTTTTGAAGCAGTATATGGACAAAATCCACCTTCAGTCCTCTCATATTTTCCAGGTGTCTTGAAGGTCCAGGTGGTTGACCAAACGCTTACAGTTCGAGAGGATATTCTTCGTACCCTCAAAGAGAATTTGGTCATGGCCCAGAATCGCATGAAGCAACAAGTAGATTAGGGTTAATCTTAATGTCAATTTGCAAAAGGGGATCAGGTGTTTCTTTGACTGCAACCTTACAAGAAAACTTCCCTCAAGGTTGACCATTTTCAGACACTGGTGCCCAAATTTTATGGTCCTTATACCATTCTCAAGTGTGTGGGATAGGTGGCCTATCAGTTAGCTTTGCCCAGTCATTCTAAGCTCCATCTTGTTTTTCATGTTTCTTGCTTTGGAACTAAGTGCCAAACTCAAACCAACCTTCCTGAGTTGGACGAAGAAGACTCCATTTGGCTACAACCACAAGTAGTTTTGGACCAGTGGGAGCATCATCTAGTCAACGAACCATCAAGGAAGTGTTAGTCCAGTGGAAAGATACAACTCCAATAGATGCCACTTGGGAACCAGCTACCATTCTGCAGTAATTTCCCGATCTCAATCCTTGAGGACAAGGTTTTTTTTAAGGGGGAGGACATGTTAGGGACCTAACCCCTCACATAAGTAGAATAATATTTCCATGTAATAAAGGTCAATATTAATAAGGCCTAGCAATAAGGAAGAATAAGTCCAATGTAAGAAGACCTAATAGAAGCTTCTGCTTCTAGAAGGATCTTCCTCTAGATGGTTATTTTTATAGACATATTTAGTATAAATAGGAGTCGAGGGTATGAGAAATTTTGTCTTAGATATTATTGTAACAGAGATCTGCTCAACTGGAGGTTTCCCCCTCGAAGAGGCAAGTGAACATTGCTCTCAGTAATCAAAGTGTTCTTTCTGGTAGTATTTTGGCATCATTCTGGTATTATTATGGTGTTATTCTGGTTATATTGTTGTTCATCTGCCATTTCTAGCTATTTATTTTTGTTCTGCCTACTTTTTATATCTGGAATATTACACAAAGACATCGCTCTAAAAATCAAATGAATCTTCTTCATTGAAAATTTCATTCTCAATGATCTCTAATGATGAATTTTGATGGGTCATGTTTCCGGCTGATCAATGGTAGGAAACACTTTCTCAATATCTGCCTCAAGCTCCATGTCTTCAAGGGATAAGTTGTTGATGTCATTTTCTATGAGAACATGTTCCTCCTCTTGCAGTACATTTTTCCTCTTTTTTCTCAGAGGGAGTTTATGTGATCTTTCAATCTTTCTGGAGGGGGGATTCTTTTCTCCTCCGCCGCTTGAACTATTGTTGGTAACTTTCCTAGTTGGGTGGTCCATTGGAGCATTGCTCCGAGATGTGGTGGTTTTAGGAGTAACAACTTGAGATTGGGCACTCTTCTCACTGGGACCCTTTCCTTTTTTCTTGTGAAGCTCATTAGTACTAAGTATTGTTTCCAAGTCACCAGCATTGTGAGCAGGAGTGCCTAAGTTGTTATCTTCTTCTTCACCCAGAATAGTATGAATAAATGAATTGTTGAATCCGACTACCAGGATATGTTCTACGAAAATTCTGTTAGGTTCAAACCCCTTTATCTTTTCAGCATATTTCAGATTCACATTTTGGAAGTGGTTCACAAACTCATCAATTTTGTTTATATTCCTAAATATAAAGTCTCCAATTTTCCAAGGAAAATGTATGAATTTTTTTTTTCCGTTTCTCATGGAAAAAGTG